>JAOXYD010036902.1:0-13886 GCA_028565735.1 Pinacopodium congolense | reverse complement strand
AGTAGTAAACCAAACAAAGTAATACCTATTACATTCTATTCTTCATCTATTCCATTCTTACAGAATAGCTATTCCATTCCCCCTCTATTCCATTCTACAAACCAAACGTACTACAAGTGTTTGATCAAAGAGCAATAAGCTAATCCTTGGCTAGTCCCTGTAATCTTATTTTTGTTTGTTTCTTATTTTATTTTCTATTTTTTAAAATATAAAATATAATAAAATTTTAAAAATCCTCAAGAACAAAAATTAAAATTAAAAATTTGAATTATTATAACAATCAACTATTATAAGAACTCAACTCTCCAGTTGCTGCTGCTTGTTCTAATTGTAGCTTGTCCAGCTTGGCGGTTGGCGTTTTAACTGTGAAGTCCTATTATTTATTCTATTTTATTGTTTTATTATTTATTCTAACTGTAATTTGTTATTTATTCTATTTTACTTTTTCAGGAAAAAAAAGGAAATGTAATGCTGAAGGAGACGCCTGTATACAGCTGGCTGAGCGTGAGTTTTACAAGGGGAGCAGTTGCGTCGGTCTCCTTTTGGTGCCACGTAAGCACCGCTTAATCCTTGGGACAATACGTATGCACGTCAGTCAATTTTCCTCTGGCAGGAAGGTCGGTTTTATTACGACGACGGTGAAGAATAATTTAGGTCATATTTGGTATAATTTTTGTTTTAAATTTTAGTTTTGAATTTTTTAAAATTTAAAAATTTAAAAATAATATAAAATAGAAAAAATAACACATTAATATATTATATAAATAAATATATATATATAAATTAATATAAAAACATAAAAATTACAATTAATAGTAATATTAAACAAGCACTTAAATAGTATTATTTTTTTAAATAAATAAATAATTTTAGTAGTGCTTGACATTATTTTTATTTTGTATTGTAAATTTTAGATTTTATTTTTACTTTCAGTTTCAACTATTTTAAAAGTAAAAATATGTTTAGTTGGTATTTATAATAAAAATAAAAATTAATTTGATTAATATTTGTTATAAAAATTAATTTAGTAATAATAATTAAATATGAAATAAATTTAAATTCTTATATTTAAACACTTATAATAAAAAGAAAGAAATAAAATTTATTTGATTGATAGTTGTGATAAAATTTAATTTAGTGATAATAATTAATATGAATTAAATTATTTTATTTTATTAAAACATTCATATACATGTAAAAATATATAAATAAATTATATCAAATATTTAATAAAAATAAAAAATATTTCAAACTGTAGAAAAATACAGTTTTTTAATTTTATTTGGTTATGTTTTAAAATTTCTAACTTTGAAAACAGTAGACCCTTAATGTCTTACTTGCCTAAGTTCTTGTTAATATTCAATTTCATATTCTGGAATATAAGTTTTTTAAAAAAATTTTAAAGCAGGCAGGCTGTCTTTTTTATATGTTATATTTAAAAAATTTAAACAAAAACAAAAACAGAAATGAAAAGAAACAGCCCTAACATAACATTTGTCTAATATCCTAGTAAGATTCAATTTCATAATGTGGAGCATAAGTTTTTTACTTTTTTAATTATGTTTTCGCTTACAAAATAAAAGAAGATATTTGGTGGTTAAAAATCAATCCGCCGAAAACAAAATGAAATATATATATATATAGATATATGACCGCTGTGTTTGATCAAAAAAACAAGAAGCTAATCCTTGGCTAATCAACTCTGCATTTAGAAAAAGAAAAAATCAGGTTCAATTCAAATTCAATAAAATTTGAATATCTAAGTTTAAGTTTAAATTTAAATTCGATTAAGTATAATATAATTTCTTATTTCAGGACTTAGTTTCTCAATATTAATTGAGTATGAAGACTTCTATTAAATTAAAATTAAAATTTCATTAAATTTAATTTATTTTGATAAATTTAAATTATGTTAGATTAAATTTTATCTAATTTGTCATTCTCACAAACATAAACTCTATATATTGATTTTATTTAATCAAAATTTAAACACTATACATTGGTTAAGTAAGATGGAGTTTGAATTGAATTTTTAATTAGATCAATTTTAATTTGGTTCGTTTGTTTTAAAATAACTTGAAAAAAATTTGTGAATTTTAATTCAATTAAGCTTAAAATACCTGAACTTAAATTTAATAAAATTGAAGTTAATTTGAATCAAATTGGATCAAATTAGGTTATATACAATTAAAACTTAATCTATGTTTTAATATCATTCTTTTCATCTTATATATGCACCTAGAGCCAATGTTACTTTTTAGATTTAAGATATTAATATTAACGTTTCCAAAATCTTTTTGTGGAATGCCCTTTTAATTACTTTTTATATTTAAGATATTAATGTTAACCATTCCAAATTTTTTTTGTAAAATGCCCTTTTAAAAAAGAAAAATATCGAATACTAGTACAAGAAATGAATTCTAGAGAGGATTATATTTTTGTAATAATTGTAAATAAAAAGAATAAGTAAAATATTTTTTTGACAATTATAAATAAATAAAAGATGTTACACGATTGTTTCTTTTTAAAATTTGTTTTACAATATTTCTATTTGAATTTTAATATAATTTATTAATCTATCAAAATTCACATGGGGAATAGAATTAATTTACACAATATTGAATTATATGAAATTAGTAGTAGATTAAATTGATAATAAATTAAAATTTTAGGCATTGATACATTTTGTAATTTTGATTAATATTTTAAAATTGAGTAAAATATTGAATTTAAATATGATTTTATCTTATTTATAAACAAATCACTTGAATGATTATTACTTCATGACTTATTTAGTATTACTTTCTATTTCTATTGTTTTGTTTTTAAAAAAATAGAGAAACAAAAGAAAAAATATATTTAACTGTATTCTATATCGTTTTTAATAAAAAAAAATAAGTATATAAATGAGAAAATTTTGTTTCTCTACATCTTCAAAACACAATTTATTTTCTAAATTTATATAATTTATTAACTAATAAGTATTTTTAAAGGTACACAAGCGTGTTATGACATAAGAATTTGAATTGATTTAATACTTATTTATCATTATTAAATTAGTTTTTATCACAAATTTGAATCAATTAGGATTTTGATTTTATTTTTTATTATAAATATCAATTAAACATATTTTTATTTTTTCTTTATAAGAAAATAGAAATATATAAATAAGAAACATGACCCAAAAAAATATAAATGACACTAAACAACCCTAATCTATCATTTTCGTATTGTAACCCATGATTAATGACAATATATTTTATAAGTATTTTACATTTTAAATTAAAAATTATTTTCACAAGTCCAATATATTTTAATTATTCATATACTAATGGTTAGGAGCAAATATAATTAAATTATTTACATAATTAATAGCGACTATTGAATTTAAATCTTATTTTTTTCCTATTTAACAAGCAATTCAATGCCATTTTACCTATTTATTTTAAATTTAATTAGTGTTTTGTTTTTAAAAAAATTTCAGTGATAACACCAACCGGCATCTACACCTGAAATAAGATGTATATTTCCTTAATCACCGACTGAAGTTGGAATGAAAGTTTTAGGACTTGTTTAGTTTTATTTTTTATTTTTGAATGTTTTTATTGAATTTTGTATATTTTTCTATTTTTTTCTATTTTTAAAATTTTATATTGTATTTTTATATTAATCTTTTCAATTTTTGTGTTATTTTTAAAATTTTTGTATTAAAAAATCAGAAATAAGAAAAATAAAATAAAATTCAAAACAAATAGACTTTAATAATTTACAATTAAATCTTAAAATTTAAAATTTTATTTACATAATTTTAAAATTCTAAATTCTAAGTTTCTAAAATTTAAAGTTCTATACCCTAAAACTTAAAATTTTAAATTATAGATTTTAGAATCTAAAATCTTGAAATAATAATAATTTCGAAAGAGAGGCTTGTGAGCTGCAAATGTGTATGCTGGGTATGGTAGTGTTCTAAAGGAGGAACCAAAAGATGTGGTCACGTTTTTTTAAAAGGATCGAACCGATAAATCGACTGGTTCCGATTTAATCGGGTCGAACTGGTCGGTCCGGTCTGATTTCTTAAACATTGGAAAAATCACAAAATTCCCCCCTCCTCATTTCCACATTTCTGCTTCAAATCTAACCCTTGTCCCTTCTTGGCTCCTCTTGCAAGTCTAAAGCGACCATAGGAACTCTTCTAAAGCAAGCATGGCCAGTTCTGGTGCCACCTATAAGAGAAATGACTATTAAACTTAGGATCATCAACATTTGCAACAGCCTTACTATCCGTGGACGATTTAGAGCTAGACCAGAAGCAGCTTCCTAAACTATTGCGCCCTCTTCCAGTTTAGCAACAAAGCCCTTGTCCTTATACCCCATAATGAAGTCGACGACCATGACTAAAACCAAGCCACATAGAGACAGAGAAAAAGACTAAAGAGAAAGCATGTGAAAGGGAAAAGAAGAGAGATGTGGTCAAAAATCAAAAGGTGTGATCAAAAATCAAATTGATGGCATCAGCTACCATTTTGGTTTTTTGAAAAGTACAAATAAATTAAATAATAATAAGTAAACAATGTACAAGAGCAAAGCCAACTAAAATCTAGAATACTCCACAAAAGCACCCAATTCAGCATTCATTACTTTTTAACAAAACAAACCACCGAACTAAAACAAATAAAATAATCATGCAAACTAGAACCTAGGTAAGTCTAAAGATTTTTTAATTTATGAGAAAATTATGTCAAATATTTTTAAAAATTCAATAAATTTTAATAAAATTAGAAGTAAAATTAGCATCTAATTGTATTTAATTTAATTTTTTAATTTAAACATGAAAATTTAGAATTTTTTAAAATTCTTAATAAATTATTAACTAATTTATAAATTTAAATTTTTAATGCAATTAAGAATTAATTATCATTATGTCAAATTTATATTATTGTTGATTTTTAAGACAATGTTAAAATAAAGTTAATATATACATATATATATATATTAACATATAAAAGGACTATTTTACACATCGACACGAGATGATGTGATGATTTTATATTTTATTCTCACAATATGACGTTTAAACAATTAATTGAATACATTTATATTAATGTATTTGAATGCTTATGATTATGATTTTGTAATGCTTATGATTATAGATTGTTATTGTTTGATGTTTTGATTTGATTCATTGAAATTTATATTTGAGTTGAATGAATTTTATATATTAATATTTGATGTTCTTATTGTTTGGTCTTTATTAATTAATAGAAACAAAAATATAGTTATTAATATGTCAAATTTATATTATTGTTGAATTTTTTAGACAAGGTTGAAGTAAAGTTAAAAACATATGGTATAACATATAGGGGGACTATTTTGTAAATTTTATAAATTTCAAGGACTAATTTATAATTTTAAAAACTTATCTGAAACAGAACTGTTATTGATCGGTATTGATACAATACTATTTTAAATGTAAATTCGACATCGATATTAGTACAATATTTAATGCATTGGCGACACTAGCTTGTTTCTTAGAGTTCTATGAAATAAGATTATGAACAAAGAATACGTAGAAGCCCCTGGTATATTTACGATCATATTGGTACCTAGTCTAGTCAGCATAAGAGAAAGCTAAAATGGAGGGGGAGACAGATTTGTGGAGATGGAGGCCAAAATTAATGGTCTGCTTATGATAACAGAGAACACGTTTGACATCTTGCCAATGAACATCTTTAGAGGCATGCATATACTGACATACTTGATTAACAATAAAAGATATATCTGATGATGGGAAGGAGAGATACTGGAGACCACCAATAATGCTGTGATACAGAGTGGGATCTATAAACTCATGGCTAGAGGTGGCAATCAAAGACGCAGATAGTTCCGTTAGAGTGTGAACTGGCTTAGCTTGTAACATGTTGCTATGATTAAGTAAATTAAGTATGTATCAGTGTTAAGAGAGAATGAGTCCTGTATGAGAGGGATAGACTTCGACTCTAAAAAAATAGGAAAGATGGCCAAGGTCTTTGGCTGGAAAAGAATCCCCTAGTGTCGAAATGAAAGCAGTGATGGCAGAGGAGCTAGAGCCAGTGATGAGAATGTCAACATAAATTAAGGGGTAGATGATGCCGCCATTATATTGGTAGATAAACAGTGATGAATCCGCCTTAGAAGGAGAGAAGCCTAATTCAAGTAGTTTGGTGGACATGCGAGCAAACCAAGCTCTTGAGGCCTGGTTAAGGCTATAGAGAGCTTTCTTTAAGACATGAGTGGGAAAATTAGGGTAAACGAAACTAGGAGGTTGAGCCATGTAGACAGCCTCTATGAGAAAGCCACGGAGAAAGGCATTTTGGATGTCGAGTTACTTGACAACCTAGCTACAGGAGAGGGCAAAAGACTAAATTAATTGGATCGTGATAGGTTTAACCACGGGGAGAATGTCTATATATAATCAAGACCATGCAGCTGATGAAAACCCTTGGCAACAAGACGAGCTTTGTGGTGATCAATGCTTCTATCCGGGAGATATTTGATGCAAAAAATCCACTTACAACCAACTAGATTTTGAGAGGGAGAGGAAGGCACAAGGTCCTATGTGTTATTGCTAAGAAGTGCGTGCATTTCGTGCTGAAGTGCTTAACGCCATTGAGGATGGTGTAGCGCCACTATTTCAGAGGAAGGAATAGGAGCCGAAGGTAACAAATCAGGAGAGTGAGCCTGCAGGGGAGGCCATTGGATAGTGAAATCTTGGTATTGCTTGGGTGTATAAATGTTATGTTTAGAGTGGGTGACCATGGGGTGAATGGAGGTCAATTGTAAGGGACGAGGAGGGGTAATAGAAGAGGATAGCAAGTTGGGTGGACTCGAGGTAGGAGAAGGAATTTGGGTTAAAGATTGGGGTTAGTCAGGAGATGGAGAAAGATGGGTATATGGGCTAAAGATATGGGTAAAAAGAGGTTGGCTGGGAGATGGACTTGGATCGTGGGTTGGTGGGTTAGTAGAGAGACTTAAGTTAGGGGTTGAAAAGTGGGGCTGAGTGGGAGATAGGAAGAGATGAATATGTGGGCTAGGTTGATGTTATGGGATTAAAGGTGGATGAGGAGGTAGGCTTGGAGCGGATTGCGGAGAAGCATAAGAAGAGGAGAGACGATCAGTGATGTTGAGAGAAAGGGGCAAAAGGGATCTAAAATTAGACACAAGACTATGAAGAGGATTGTTGGTATAAGGGAAGAAAGATTCATCGAAACAAACATTTCGAGATGTGTAGATGCGGCCAGTGGCCAGAGAATAGCAGAGATAGCCATGGTGATGGGGACAATATCCTAAGAAGACGCAAAGGTCAGATCGTGGTTGAAGTTTATGTTTATTGTAGGGTTGGATGTGAGGCCAATTGGTGTAACCGAAGACTTTGAGGAAGTTATAGTCAGGAACTTTGTGATAAAGTAATTGAAAGGGGGAGGTGTTATTCATAGTGGGTGATGGAAGACGATTTATGAGATAAATTACGGTTGTAACTACATGAGTCCAGAATCGAGGAGGGATTAAGGCACGATGGAGTACAAGACTAGGCCAGTTTCGACAATGTGATGATGTTTGCGTTCAACAGTGCCATTTTGAGGATGGGAGTAAGGACAGTGATTCGATGATTTATGCCCAGATTTTGGAAAACTTTGTGTAGGGAGCAATATTCACCGCCCCAATTTAACTGAAAATGTTTGATACAACAATGGAAAATGTTCTCAATTTGCTTGTGAACAGTAGAAATGTAGACAGAACATTAGATTTGGCATGTAAAGGAAAGATTCAAATATAGTTTATGTAATCATCAACAAAGGTTACGTAGTCTCGAAAACCAAAACAAGACAATACAGGGGAAGGACCTTAAACATCGTTAAAGACTAAATAAAAGGGATGGAGGGATTTGGTTGATGATGAAGGATAAGATAGTTGATGAAATTTAGCAACACATCAATTGGAACATAGATTAACAGGCCTAGAACCATGAAATGGAAGAGATTAAGAGGAGAGGATTTGATGAATTATACGAAAGTTTGGATCCCCAGTCGATGATGCCAATATGTGTAGGAAGTGCACTCACCAATATAGGCATGAGGAGAGGGAGAAGGAAATGTTTAGATTTGCAAGCTTAGAACCACGCTTGAGCATTAAGATCCTTAAAAAGGATGTGGTTAGCATGAAACTCAAGAAAAATGAAGTTATCTCTGCAGAATTTGGAAACTGAGACCAAATATTTTGTAATGGAAGGAACATGGAGAAGATTAGATAATCAAAAAGTATTGTGATTGGTTTAGGTAAGTGTATTACCAGTGTCTTGAATGGGTAAAGTAGTGCCATCACCAATACGAATAGCATCCTGGCTAGTTTAAGGAGCAGCAGATATATTGAGATGAAGAAGTCGTTGGTCATATGATTTATTACCTTAGTATCAGGATACCAGAGAGGATCAAAGGTAAACGAGATTAAGGTGAGATAGGCTTAGGGAGGAAGAGAGGATGGAAAGGGGGCTTGATAGGCATGGTTGAACTAATGGTAGCAGACTAATACCATATGCTCGAGTTTAGAGCATACTTGACATGTGGCTCAATTTGAGGAATTAAATGAGTATCGACTGCTGTGCGATGATCTGCGACCACCACCCCTATCAAAATAATTAGAGTTACGACTATCGCAGCCACGATAAGAGTTCCAATGGGGTGTCAGAATAATTAGAGTTGCGAGTATCATAGCCACGATAAGAGTTCCAACTAGTGATGCGATTGTCCCTCAAAATTGTAGTAGAGAGGTTGGCCGAAATGTCAGATGAGGGTAAGGATGGAGTGTGGTAAAGAAGGTGAGCTTCGAAGGTGAGGAGATGATTGAAAAGTTTAGGTGAAGAGACTAGGTCAAGTCGGGTAAAAAGTGAAGCCACAATCGAGTTAAAATCAGACCCAAGACTCAAGAGGACGCAGGTAGTGAATTCAAGATCAAATAAAGGTCGACCAACAGCAGCTAGGGTATCAAAAAGAGTTTTAGCTTTGTTGTAATAATCAGTAATTTGGGATGAAGATGATTCTGCCATGGTGCTAATTAAGGCTATTAATGCTAAAGGTTTTATATTAATTGTTTTCACCTACCTCCCAGACAAATACTGTGCATGATTATATAGACAAAGGAAAATAATAAAAGCGATATGGACCATGGGATTGAATAACAGAATAATAGTAAATTGTTAGATAAAGGGATCAGGTGTTATGCGTTCTATGTTTTGTGATGATGACTCTAGACATAGAGTTATAAGAAGTAAGCTTTAAGATCAAGAAATTTAATTTAAAAATTCCATTTATAAGTTAACAACCTCGTGATTAATCAATCAACGGTCATGTATTAATTAAAATTATGTTGTTTACTGATTTTTCCAATAAATTAAGTGATTGGTCCTCTACTTAATCATTTAACTTAAAATAAGTATTAAGAACTCAAATAAACAAAGATTATCTCACTAATCATATATTAACGTCAATTAACAAAGTTAATAACTTGATTTTAACTGAAAATTAACATTAAGCACATAAATTAATCAAAGAACACGAAATATGAATATTAAGCAACATAACTATGATTAATTCAAAATAATAATAATAATAATACATGAAATTAAAAGTTTAAAATGAGTCAAATTATATCCTCAGATAGTATTCTAACTCTAAATCGCGTGATTACAATTTCTATTTTATTAAAAAACATAAACATATGTAATTGATATTTATAATAAAAAATTTTAAAAATCTATTTAACTGAAATTTATGATAAAATTTTCTTTTATAATAATAATAATAATAATATATTAAATAAATTTAAGTTTTTTACACCTTAAAATACATATAAATTAATAATTATTCAATTTTGAATAAGATTATCGATTTGCAAACCAACCAAAAGGGTGAGCTTCCCTTACATTGCAAGATCTTGATTTGGGGAAAAAACTAGTGTGGTATGTCTTCTCTCAGGATTGCAAGCATCACGAATAGAGAAGCCTTCTTGATCAAGATATTCATTCCAAAATCTTTCAATTGGAAAAGGAAGGTAGAAGGAAGAATGATTCAAGGATTTCTCCTCCACAACCCTTTGATGGGTTGAGGGCCATCTAAAATTTAATTTATTATATTGATAATAAATTAAAATTTGAGGCATTAATACATTTTGTAATTTTGATTAATATTTTAAAATTGATTAAAATTTTGAATTTAAAATATAAATTTATCTTATTTATAAACAAGTCACTAGAATAATTATTACTTTAGGGCTTGTTTGTTATTACACTTTATTTCTATTTTTATTTCTTAAAAAAATGAAGAAACAAAGGAAAAATTATGTTCAATTATATTCTATTTTTTTATAAAATAAAAAAATAAAACAGAAGCAAAGAAATAAGAAAATTATATTTCTCCACATTTTGAAAACATATTTTTATAAACATAATTTTGTAAATTTAACAATTGATATAATCAATGATCTAATATGTATTTTTAAAGTATATAAGAATTTTTTGTAATAAGAATTTAAATTTATTTCCTATTCAGTTGTCATTATTAAATTAATTTTTTATTACAAATATGAATGAAGTAGATTTTTATTCTTATTTTTATTGTAAATGTTAATTGAACATATTTTTATTTTTCTTTATAAGAAAAAAAAGCATAAAAATAAGAAATAGACAAAAAATCCATAATAAAAAATATAAATGATACTAAACGACCCCTAATCTATCATTTTTCTATTGTAACTTGTGATAATGACAATACATTTTAGTAGTATTTTATATTTTAAATTAAAAATTATTGTCACAAGTTCAATATATTTTAATTGTTTATATACTAATGTTTAGGAGAAAATATAATTAAATTATTTACATACTGGTCACTATATAATTTAAATCTTAAATTTTCCTATTTAACATGTAATTCAATACCATTTTACCTATTTATTTTGAATTTAATTAAATGTTTTGTTTTACAAAAATTTTGATGACAACATTAACCTACGTCTACAACTGTACTTAAATGTATATTTTTGTTTTAAAAAAGGAATTTCCCATAATCACCAATCGAAGTTGGTGTGAAAGTTTTATGGCTCATTTAATTCAACTTTTTGTTTTTGTTTTCTATTTTTATTTTTTTGTATTTTATTAGTTTTTGTGTTATTTTTATTTTATTTTATTTTATTTTTGTGTTGTATTTGTCTATTATTTTTTTCAATTTTTTATTTTTCATATTTAGGAAAAAAAATAGAAAACGAAAACTGAAATAAAAAACAAATAAGCCTTTAACTTTCCCTTTTATTTTCCTATTTTTGTTTTTGTGTGTTATTATTATTTTTGCATATTTTTTATTTTTGTGCTTTTTTTTGTTTTGTATTGTATTTATATGCTATTTTTAAAATTTTTATATTTAAAAAAATAGAAACAAAAATTTAAGAAATAAGACCTATGAGCTCTCATTCTCACTTCTTTGGCAGGCTGTCTAAATTAAGGCTAATCATGATTGATAAAATCAAGTGTATGGTAGGCAACGAGGAAACAACTTCCTTAATGTTCAATAACTGGAGTCCTATGGGGCTTATTTGCAACACCCCTTACTTTGCCACCTTCACTTCAGCTTACTAGGAATGCTAGGGTAAAAGAGTGTATTAGTTGGAACAATTGCCAGTTCCTGGCCCAAGGAATGTCTAAGTTAGCTCCTAATTATGCCTCTAACCCCTCCAGCCCTGATACTTATTGCTGGTTAGCGGACTCTAAAGGATGCTTCACTAACAAGAATTGTCGAGACAGTCTTAAAGATCCTGGATAGATTAAAGACTAGTCTAAGGCTGTGTCTAAGGCTATGGGGCACAAAAATCTACTTCATAAGGTCTCCTTTATTCTTTAGGTGTGTGTTAAGGTAAGCTTCCTACTCTCAATAATCTCTTATTTTTACACATTCCCTTTAGATGTTGGTTGTGTAAGTGTCAAGTTGAATTATTTAATCACCTTTTCTTTTAAGTGTTCTTACTCCCAATTAATTTGGAAGCACCTGGCTCGGCTTTGTGAGTGCCTTATTCAGCCTCCTAGTTTTAGTGGCATCCTTTAATGGCTTATAGGGCAGAGGTTTCAGGGGAATGGAACTGTTTCAATTATGATTTATGGGTGCTGTGTCTACAATATTTGGAGAGAAAGGAATAGGAGGTGTTTCAAAGGAATGGAAGCCACTAGTAATCAAATCATTCAAGACACTGTTACTTAGATTCGAGAGCAACTCACCAGTCATGAAGATGCTCACATCTATGGGGCACAAGTGATGAACAGATGGCAGATTCATACAAGATAACCTAAAGTTCTTTTAACCAATGTTCTTTATCTAAGTTAGGGGTTTCATCTTACAGGTTCTTGTAGATCTGCTGTTGATGCAAATTGCGTAAGCTCCCAGACTCTAGTCCTCCTTATTTGTGAAAAAGATGTGCTGACTTTTCATCTGTCCAATGCAAGGTCTTCTTTAGGAGCTACCCTCTGTTTCGGTGGTGTTGCCTAGCTCGCGTCGGGTTTGATACTCGTCAGTTCCTCCTTGGCTGAGGCGTTGGTGTGAAGGCTTCTTATGTAAAGATTAAAGTTAGTTGTCAGTCTAGTTCTAGGATCTACTAAGGATCGGGTCTCACCGATGTTAGGTGGGGTCATTTTCCCTCTTGAGGAATCGGTGAGGTCTTCTCCGGAAGCTCTCCTTTTGGCACGTTTCGGCTTCAATCATCCTTCGGTTTCAGAGGGGCGAGTTGTGGTGTCTCTTCTTGGCATCTGCTGGTCTATGTCCTCCCTTCCAACAGTGGTGCTTGAGTTCTTGATCTTTAAGCGTTGTTCTTCGTTGGTCTAGCCGTTGTTTCCGCTTTTAAGTTTCGATTGGCTTTCTTTTCTTATCATTCAGAATTTTACCTTTTTTTGTGTGTTTGGAGACTTCCACATGTGTGAAGTATTGGGTTTGGTGATTCTCGTGTGAGATTTCATCTTTTTAATGCATTTATTTAATTTTTTGAAAAAATTTATTTTTTAGATATGCTCAAATTATGATATTTATAATTAAATATAGAGATTTTATTGATATAATTGAGAAATTTTAATTAATTGTTATAATAAATATAATAGGCTGTGGTATTTGCAATTGATAAGTTTCGGTCCTATTTAATGTTGTCAAAAGTGATTGTGTATACGGACCACTCAGTGTTAAAGTACTTGATGAACAAACCGGATGCTAAGCCTAGATTGATTCGCTGGGTCCTCCTACTACAGGAGTTTGATATTGAGATTCGAGATAAGAAAGGAAAAGAAAACTTTGTAGCTGCTCATTTATCTCGATTGGATGAGGAAGTAATGGAGAAAGGAGAGAACCAAGATATTAAGGAGGTATTTCCTGATAAACACCTACTAGCCATGCTCACTTTACCTTGATATGTGGATATTGTTAACTACTTGACTGGTAATGTGATCCCTCCTGATTTTTCTTACCAACAAAAGAAGAAGTTCTTTTCAGAAGTAAATCGTTATTTGTGGTACGACCCTTTCTTATACAAGATTTGTGCTGATGGTTTTATTCGTAGATGTGTTTCTATGGAAGAAGTGTCTTCAATTTTAAACCATTGTCATTCAAATGAGACTGGAGGACACTTTGATCCTACTAGGACTGCACACAAGGTGCTTGAGTGTGGCTTCTATTGGCCTACTCTCTTCAAGGACGCATTTCAATTTGTTAAATCTTGTGACAGTTGTTAAAGGGTTGGTAACATCTCTCAGAGACATGAAATGCCACTTAATAACATTTTGGTGTGTGAAATTTTTGATGTTTGGGGTATTGATTTCATGGGTCCAT
>JAOXYD010036891.1:0-13886 GCA_028565735.1 Pinacopodium congolense | reverse complement strand
TGAACTCTATTAGTGGTCATATCCTCGAGTAACCTATAAGCTTCACTTGGGGTCTTACTCATTAAGGTTCCACCAGCAGCAGTTTCCATGATACTACAAGTGGATCATATGGGTCCAAAATAAAACATATTCACTTGCTCATAAATACTAAAATTATGCATAGGAAACTCTTCAAGTAGCTGTCTATGTTACTCCCAAGACTCATGAAACTCTCACTCTCATATTGCTCAAATGATGAAACTAAATTCTTCAATTTAGAGATCTTAGTTGGTGGAAAGAATTTAACTAAGAACATATGAAAAATATCCTCCCAAGTGGTGATGTAATTAGGTTTGAAAGTATTTTACCATGTGCAAAGTCTATTTTTTGGAGAAAAAGGAAAAAGCTTCAGCTTAAGGGCATCATCTAAAATGCCATAACCTCTATAGAGATGGTAATGTCAATGAAAATTTTTAAATGATCATTTTGGTTTTATAAGAATGAGCCACTAAATTGAAAAGACCTAATTATAGAAATGATGCCATGTGGAATTAAAAATTCTTTTGAGTCTATCCTAGGCCTAAAAATACTAGAATTAGGTCCACTCCTATTTTGCATAATCAATTCCCACGTAAGTAGTTCTTAATAAGGTTGAAAAGATAAGCTCTCATGATATTCCATTTATAAATGGACACTTGATTCTAACTAGAGATGTATAAAAGATAAGCACAAGGTCAAAATCAAGCCAATTTCAACAATAAATAAACTAAATAAACAAACAAGAAAGACAAAAGAAAGCAAACACAAAAGAAGGAAAAAAAACAAGGTAAAGGCAGCACACTATAAACAATAGAAACAAGATTTACACCTTAGAGTAATTGACATCAATATATTCCTAATATCATTAAACTTTCCTCGACAATGGCACCAAAAATTTTTGCTAATTGGTTTAATACTCAATAATCTCAATTAAATTAATCAATCAACATGCAATTCAAATTGAATTTAGAACCAACAATATGACAATGTACCAGTCAATAAGTAATAAAGTGGAGGATTTTTATGAGTGCAAAATGTCAAACCCATAGGGAAAGTGTGACTACTAGGGCAATCACATTAAAATTATATAAGAAGCTTAATATTGATTAAGGTAATTAAACTAGAATAACTAAATTGAACTAAAACATTCCAACAATGCAAATATGATTCCATATTGTCTAAAGACTACTAAATTGATTGACTAGCTAAGGATTAGGACTTAAATTAGTTAATTGTGCTATGAAATGGATCAGAATGCCTAATATAGGGTCTTCACTAAATCAAAACATTTTTATGGTTCAGTCAATTCCTTATATCTAGTCATTCTAAATTTATCTTTGGTTATTTCATCAATTAATAGGTATTAGGATTAAAGTTAAAGAAGTTCTAATCCTGATTTCCTTATTTAAAATTAATACTCTCATGATTAATCAAAGTAGATTTCACCTATCCTTGCTTAAAACCCTGTTTTTTACAAAATTTTCTAATGATTAAAGTAGATAAGTATCATATCCTTAACCATTTTTAATATTATCTTAAGTGACCAACTCAAAATAAGCTTCTAGATCTCAAATAAACAAAATTAACATCCAAAAACAACATTTAAGAACTTATCCTTGGTTTACATTTCACCAAATGTTATTCCAAAGTGTTGTACAACCTTCAATCTCATGAATAAATTCATGGAATCCTTAATTAGAACAACCTAAAATAACCAAAAATGAAGTTAAAAAAAGAAATAGAAAAAAAACTAACGTAGAGAATAAAACTAGAAAACCTATGCTAAATCTACTTTAATCTACCTAAATTTGAAGTTAGATGGTGCCAATTTGACCTCTAGAGTATCATTTAATTGTCCTCTAAAATTTAGAAGCAAATGGACAAGTTGTTGTAAGTTGGGGAGTGAGAACCGACTAGTTTTTACATGATAGGGAGTAAATGGCACTTGAATAACAATCAAATTGCATTATAAGACCCTAACCACTCAACATCTAGATTTGAAGCAAAATGTTAATCTTAATAGCTAAACGGAGAGGTTATAACACTGGCTATTTAGCTCTTAAAATTAGTTTTTTTTAGCTATAATATAAAAAATTTCTACAATGTTTAGGCCCCAGTCTACAAGTTAACAATTATAACAAATAATTAAACTCTTAAATACCAATTTAGGAGTACATGTGCATCAAATTACACTAGAAAACACTACAACCGAATCACTTATCAATGAACAAACCTAATGCCAAGCTGATATTGATTAGATGGGTCATTTTATTTCAAGGGTTTAATATAAAAAAAGAAAAAAAAAAGGTGATAAAAACTTTCCTGTTGATCCTCTTTCAAGATTGAATAAATAAGTAATGGAAAAAAGTGAAAATTAAGATTTTAATGAAAGGTTTCCAAAAGAGCATTTGTTAGCCATGGAGGGTAAATTGCAATTGTATGCTGATTACGTTAATTATCTATATGGCATTATAATTCCTCATGATCTTCCTTATCAATAAATGAAGAAGTTTTTCACTAATTTTAAGAATTTTTCATGGTATGACCATTTTTTATACAAGATTTGTGGAGATGGAATTATAAAAAGATGTTTTCCTTTTGAGCAAGTGCCCTCCATATTAAATCATTGTCATTCCAAAGAAATAGAAGGACATTTTGGGCCGACTAGGACTCTGCACAAGGTCTTAGAATCTAGAATTTATTGGCTCGCATTATTTAAAGATGCAGTTGAGCTTTTTAAATCTTATGATAGTTGTCAAAAAAGTGGAAAATTTTTTAAGAGACATGAAATTCCATTGAGTAATATTGTATTGTATGAGTCTTTTGATGAGTGGGGCATTGATTTTATGGGTCCATTCACTAAATAATATGCGAACTAGTGTATTGTAGTCACAATAAATTATATAGGTAAGTAGGTCGTAGCAGAAGTATTGACTACTAATGAGGCAAGAGGAGTGGAGAATTTTTTAAACAAAAACAGTTTTACAAGGTTTGGTATACCAAGAGAAATTTGTAATAAAAAATTTGATTCCGTCCTATAAAAATGTCGTGTAACTCATAAAGTTGCCACCCTTATCATCCCAAAACTACCAATTAAGTGGAAATTTTAAATAGAGAAATGAAGAGAAATCTAGAGAAGATCGTTAGTGCCTCTAGAAAAGATTGGTCTTTAAAATTAGATGATACAATATGGGCATATCACATGACTTATAAGGCACTTATTACTATGTCTCTATTTCGCCTAATTTATGGAAAATCATTTAATTTTCTTGTTGGGCTAGAACACAATGCATTCTAGGCTATTCATTTCTTAAAATTTGATTATAAGAAAGCTGATGAATAAAGGTTGTTACAATTTAATAATTTAGATGGATTTCGTTTAGATTCCTATAAAAATTCTAGGGTTGATGGTGAAAAAGTTAAAAGGTTAGATGATAAAAACATTATTAAACAAAAAATCAAAGCCGGTGACAAGGTCTTAGTCTACAATTTGAGGTTAAGACTCTTTCTTCGGAAATTGAAATCCAAATGGTTTTGGTCCTTGTGATGGGATTCACAACTATTCTTTTGTTGCCTTTGAAGTTACAAATTTCCAAAGAACCATTAAAGTTTATGGTCATAGAGTTAAGCTTTATTTACTTACAACAGTTGAGGAATTTGCTAATATTTTCACTCTTTATGATCCTTACTAATCTATGTTTCTCCTTGTTTTCTTTTTTCTTATATTGTGTGTGTATTTTGTTTTGTTTTGTGCATTAACATATTAGTTGGTGTATTTATTTGGTTCCTTGCACTTTTTAATTGTCCTTATTTTATGTTATTTATTTTTTAGAGCTTGGCTTTACATTATTATAGCAATGATTACACTTTTTTTAATCAATTTTAGATATAATTTCAAATCATGGATACATTTCAAGCGAACAAGTTTTACATTATTTTATCAATCTGGGTGATTTCTTTTCCTTTTCTCCCATCTTTATGATTTATTGTTTATTTTATGAACATTGAAAAACAATGTTTAATTTAAGTGTGTGGGAGGGATAAAATGATCTAAGTTGTTATCACACTTATGCTTATCTTGTCCTAAATCGTGTCATTTTATCATGTTTTTCAAAATTATCTATAATTGCTGGGAAAATTTTTTATTTTGATGCATGTCATTAGACATTTTTTCCTTTGTTTTCATTTATTATGCCTCTTTTAGAAGATATCTAGTTGATTAGGTATTTTGATGTTTAAATGGTTTTAAATTTTAGATAATGATATCTGATGATCATCATTAAATTCCATGTTTTAAAAGCAAAATGTGCTTTCTTTTAATCTATATCTTCATCTTGTTTAACTAATTATATTGAAAAAATGAAAAGAAAAAAACAAGAAGAAGAGAAGAAAGTAAAGTGTTAAATAAGTAACCTAGTTTTACTTAACTTAGCCGGATTTGAACCAATTGCTTTAAGTGAGTAATGCTAGTAGCCAGTTGGTGTGACATGATTCAATTAAATAACCAGGGGTGTTCAGAACAAAAATTTCACTTTCGAGTAACCAGATTGAGTGACATCTCAACCAAACTTCAAAACGCTTGCGCTTCTGGTTTATGTTTTGTTTTAAATGAATAAAAGATGTTTGATTGTTTTGAAAGATGATATATCTTGATGTAGTACTAATAATTTTACATATGAAATTGAACCTATGATTAGGTTGAATTTGATAAAATATGAAGTTATTTAAAGTTAATTGCAACTAGATATGCTTAATTAGCCATATAATAAGTTTTAAGTTAATTATGCTCGAAAACATAAGGAAATCTTTCTAGTGGATATTTTTGATAGGTTGAACAAGCATTACAATAATTATAATTCATTTTTAACTTAATGATGCATTAATTTGCTTGAGGACAATAAAAATTATAAGTGTGGGGGAGTTTATAGATTATAATGTTATTGTATTTTCATATTAATTTGATGACAATTTAAGGTACGTTGCTCCCAATTTGATGTTAAAGTATTTAATAATCTTTTGAAATAATGTGCATTTTAGTTAGAAGCTTAAAAGTGAATAAAATAAGAGAAATTGTTAGAGTACTATTCAGTTTGCATATGGAATTGAAGCTATGATAAGGTTGAATTTGATGAAATATGCAGTTATTTAAAGTTATTTATGACTTAATATGCTTAGTTGGTTATATAACATGTTTTAAGTTTATTATGCTTGAAAATCCAAGGGAATCTTCCCAACGGCTATGTTTCATAGGTTGAACAAGTTTTTCAATACTTAAAGTTTGTTTTGAATTTGATGATGCATTGATTTGTTTATGGACAAGCAAAATTCTATGTGTGGGGTAGTTATTAGCTTATAAGTTTAATGCATTTTCATATCAATTTGATAACAATTTATGGTGCATTGCTCCTAATTTGATGCTAAAGTGTTTAATAATCTTTCCAATTGATGTACATTATATTTGGAAGCTCAAAAGTGAAGAAAATTAGATAAACTGTTGCAAAATTTTGAAATTTGGGAGTTAAATGGCGGTCTCTCTGTACTGTCTTTTGACCATAAACAACCGTCGTTGGGCTCAATATAAGGAGTTATATGGTCCTATTTTAGTCTCTTCCAAGTTTCATTTTAGTACTTGTCAAGTTTTTTCTGGCTAGATCTCCATCTCCCATTGGATGCAAGTTATGAAACTTTCCTCTAACTTGCAAGTGACATATTTATTGAGGTATTGAGGTTAAAATAAACAAGAAACATAGAGAAAAACACATCTTTAGATAAATTTTTTAGATTCTATCAAATCAAAGTTTAGAGCTTGTTTCTTGTGCTCTTCTTATATTTTTGATTTTTTTTTGCAGATATCTTGTTTTTTAGGACTGTAAAAGCTAAATCATGTATCTTAGACCTATACACGAGTTTGTAGCTACTTTTGGTGCATTGTAAACCTGTATTTGCATTGAAATCTACTATTTTCTCTTTTATGTTCACTAAAATGATGAATGTGATGAATATGCTTTCTTTTTTATTCAAATCACTAGCTGAGTTAATTTTTTTGTTAATGAAAGGTTTATAAATGACTTTTATGCATGCTTGTGCATGATTGAGAGTTGTCTTTTACTTATTTTTATTGCTTAAAGCTTGTCTTGAACAAATCATTTAAGATAAAGAAGATAAATGGTTAAGTAGAAGACCAAGCACTTAATCCACTGGAATATTAGACAGTAACTTGATATTAGTTCGTAAATGACCGTTAATTTATTGATCTTAAGGGTGTGAATCTTAAAATATGATTTGTTAGGTTAAGCTTCTTACACTTTAATCCCACTTCTTTGATTTATAAGTGGACCAAACCATAAACTAAGAAAGTTAGAGAAGAGGCAATTATTTGACTATAACCTTGCCTTCATTTATTGAAGTTGTGCTAAGACAAGTCTCTCAATCCTAACTCAACCTTTGTCTTCTTTTCAAAATTGGAAGCTTTTAGTTTATTTTTGTTATTATAGTTTGTCATTCAATTTGGCCCCTTTAGATAATTGTGATCCAGTTGCCTTAGTAATTGCATTGATATTCCTTCGTGGGATGATCATTCGAGTTCGAAATACTCACTATACTACTTGCAATCGATATACTTGTCGACTTGTTGGTTCAATTTTTTTTTAGAAAAAAGTGCTTAGCTGTTGAACTTGGTAATTAATTTAGGCAAATTGATCATAATAGAAAACCAACAACATTTGAAAGTGAAAAATTCCAATCCTACCTGTCAAACTAAAAAGTTATCATTTATACTGATCATGCAGCACTAAGATACCTATTCATAAAGAAGGATAGAAAACTAAGGCTTATCTGGTGAGTCGTACTTTTTTAAGAGTTCGATATAGAGATTGAAGACAAGAAGGGAGCGGAGAATACGATGGTGGACCACTTATCACATCTAAAAGGAGGGGGATGCAATCTAATGAGAACATCAAAGAATGATTCCCTAGTGAATTCTTAATGTATGTAAACATCTTTTTGTCCCATAGTTCGCTGTTACAGTGAACTACATCGCAATTGATATCCTTCCTTCTCATAATATCTTATCAATAAAAGAAGTTTTTTTTTTAACCATACTCATTATCTTTAGTATGAGCCAATTTTATATAGGATATGTGTTGATCATTTGATTTACAGGTGTGTTCTTAAGGATGAGTGCCTGAAATTCTAATGTAATGAGACAATTCATCTTATGCAGGTCATTACGGATCTAGTAAGATGGTAGCTCGTGTGCTAAAATGTAGATTCTTTTGTCCTAGGTTATTCAAAGATTCACATAAATATGTCAATAATTCTGATTGATGCCAATGACTAGGAAACATTTCAAAGAGAGACAAGATACCCCTCTTTAACATTCTAGAAGACGAGGTTTTTGACATATAGGAGATCAATTTCATGGGACCATTCCCATCCTCACTCGGTAATGCTTATATCCTAGTCAATGTGGATTATGTCTCTCGATAGGTAGAAGCGGTGGCTATGCCAACAATGATGGTAAGGTAGTACAGAAATTTATAAAATAGATATTCAATATGTTTAGAGTACCAAGGGAAATCATTAGGGATGGAGGAGCACATTGTTATAACAAGCTCTTTGAAGACACAATAAAAAAATTATGAAGTTTATCGTAGAGTAGCCACACCTTATCATCCATAAACAATTGACCAAGTTGAAGTAGTAAATAGAGAGTTAAAGAGAATTCTAAGAAGAGAGTGGCTAGTTTTAGGAAAGATTGGGAAATGAAGCTTGATGATGTACCACTCCATTTCATCTTATCTATGGGAAAGCTTTCCAGTTAACTATAAACCTAGAGCATTAAGCGTATTGAGCTACCAAATATTTAAATTTTGATGGAAAAGAGATAAGTGAGAAAAGAATATTACAACATAATGAATTAGAGGAGATGCGATTTGATGTTTATGAGAATTCCAAACTATATAAGGAGAGAGTTAAGAAGTAGCATGAAGTTCATATTAAAAAGAAGGAATTTAGGAATGGTGACAAGGTATTGTTAGTTAATTCTCAACTTCCTTTATTTTTAGGAAAACTAAAGTTTCGTTAGAGTGGTCCATTTAAAGTCATCCAATAATTCAAGCATAGAGTATTGGAATTAGAGAATAAAAAGGGTGAAATATTAAATGTGAATGGTTAAAGATGCAAGCCATACTTTGGAGGCATATTCACACATGAAAGGGAAGTGATATCCTTCCTTTCCTTTATTTGATATTGGTGAAGGTAATGACCTTAACTTTAGTATGTTTTTACTGCAATTATTTTCCTTTTGATGTGTGTGTGTTTAATTAAGGTTGTGATTATGTTCTTTGGTCAATTTTGTTAAAGTTAATTAGTCTATTGATAGTATGATGATTGCGTGTAGTTTCGAGATGCTCTGAAATTTGGAAAGGATAAAAAAATTTACAAAATAGGTAACCTATAACCTCAATTATGATATATGAAAATAATATTTGTCTTTTTGAAAAAAAAACGTAATGACTTCCATCCTGAATTTTAGTTTAGCAAGTATTTAAGAAAATTATGGGCTTGATGATATAGATTTTCATAATACCCCCAACTCCCTCATACTTAACCATGCTCACTTAGTTTTGCATAAATTGGCATGCTATGCTTTTTTTAATAAATCTTAAAGCAACAATTTTTCTCTTAAAGAATTGTTTCTCTTATGGTGGGCGGACACTAATCCTAAAGTTTGCACATCATACCACATCTTTCTTGCTATGTATTAAGCAAGAAATAAGAAACAACATTATTTAGGCATGGTTCATATTGTTATGGACTAGCATCCTTGGATGTTGAGTATTTCATAGCCATATTTACGACGTGCTAAGTCCTTAAAGATGAATTCCATGGCACTTCAAGATCCCCATATAAAAGCTACTATCAAACAAAAGAAAATAAAAAGGCAATCCTCCTCCTGCTAACCGGAAGGTGATGATGAAATCTCTTCTAATGATTTTGATGAAGAAGGTGAAGGGTAAGAAGCCATTTTATCCAACTTAGAAGACAATCATAAGATGTTGGAGGGTCTTATAGATTCCATGTACTAGAAGATAACATAAGTGGAAGGGCAGATGAAACAAATAGAACGACAACAACATTCTGAAACTAAAAAGTTTCCCAAACTTTTTGAATTGCAAGGATTCCAGGTGTCCTTGGCCACGGCTTCTCCACCATAATCACCATAAGTCTTCTTACCTTGATTCTTTTTTATTATTTTATTATTTCATTATTTCATTATTTATTTTTATATGCTTATTTTTGTGTTTCCTTTCTCCACATTGAGGATACATTGAAGTGTGGGGAAGGGGCTTGTCTGCATTTTTCATGCCATTCTATTATGGTCATGCATTCGTATGTTCTAGCCTGGCTAAATTTGGAATGCATATGTCATGTCATGCACTTTATCATACAATTTGAATGAGTCCATGGCATGAAATTGAAAGAAATAGTCTTGAATTGGAACAAGAATTTTTTGTGTGAAGAATTATTTATTTCATGAAATTTATACCTTAAATGTCTTTTAATTGAATGGACACCTTAATCAAGATATTTTTCATCTATTCATTGATCTTTGTTGATTGTATATATAGTAAATTAGACTTAAATTGGTAGGCATCACTAATAATTTTTTTCATAAGAATGAATTAATTCGAAGGAAAGGATATAGCATATGAATGAAGTTTAGGAAAACAAAGACATATTAAATACATCATTCCTATTCCACTTACCTTAGTGAAAACTGGGTTAAAATTAGAGCTAGTAATCAATTATGAGTCACCATATAGCTGAATAACCGAGCGGCATTCACGATAAGATATTTGTCCTCATATAAAAAGTCTAGAGTGGCACTCCAATGATCCTTAAAATAACGAATCTAGTTGAGTAACTAGGGGACATTCACAATAAATTATTTTCTTTCACATCAAAAGATTAGGAAATCGCTTAAAATAATGGGTACAAATGATGTGGTAAGACAAAAAATAAAACCTATGAATCTTTTTTTAAGTATCATGACATTTTCATCAGTGGTAACTTAGTGATAAACTACCTTTTAGATGATAATATCATCATTACATGTTTAAGTGTCATAGGTGTAAGAATAGGTTATTAATATCTTGCTTAAGATGCATCTTCCATATAAATTTCACAAGTAAAATGATTTGAATCTCCTCAAATGGTTTGTGTTCTAGAGCAAGAAAAAATCAATTATTAAGTATTATGCCGTTATTACATTTTCATCATTCTCACATTCATATAGTTGATACATTCATGTCAGTGCATTATCATTGTTTGAATAAGTAACTTGTTTTCTTTGTTCATGTCTTAGTTTTGCTTAAGTATAAGAAAAATTTTTAGTGTGGGGATGTTCATAGGGTTGCATTAGAGTTTATTTCTATAGTACTGTAGTGTATTAGTATGAATGTTTAGGATGATAATTATAGGTTTTAGACCAAGTTTGATGCTATTATAATGCTTTTGTTAATGTTTTAGTGTTTTGGTGTCATGCTTATTGATTTTTGTCAATAATTCCATCTTTTCAGCATGGATATTCAAGTGGAATTAAGTTGGGAGGCTAAGAGGAGGAGAAGAAGAAGAAGCTTAAGAGCAAAAGCCAGGTCACTATAGTCACAGAAGAATCCATCTCTCTAAATCGCTATTGCGATAGACTTACCACTTTTCTTAAATTCTCGGGATGACGTGTTGAAGTTATGTTTGAGGCTATTTTGGATAATTGAGACGTGGAAAAACCCTAGAAGCTACCATTTTCAGTTTAAGGAAAAAAATTAGAAGCTTCCATTCTAAGTTTAATGAACATCTACAAGAGGAAAACACCATGTTTTGAAGGAGAAAAACAACAAGAAACTCAAAATCAAGGTGGAGGAATCTAGATTCAAAAGGATACATAGGATACATAGGAATATAAACGTTTTAAGTAAGGCCTCTAATATAATTTTTATGTTAACTTTTCGATATTAAAGTGAGATAAAGAACATGTAATTTCAACATGCTTAATTTTTTAAGAGATGTCTATACGTACTACACAACAAGAAAACTTCATAAGTAATAAAGGATTAACTATGAAATAAAAAACATGCCTAAAAAGATTATAGAGAAAACACTCAAGCGTTTTTTAAACATAGAATTTATTTCGGTTACTTAGATAAATTGTTGTTCTATCTGTACGAACCATTATCAAAAGCAAAAAAAAAAAAAAGTAAAAGCAAAAATATTAGTCAACATTGTTAGGAATCCTTTCTATTACAGCTAAGCAAATAAAACTCTATAAAAAGCTTTTAGCAAAATGTGCTGCATAATTGAAAAATTTTACATATGCCGTCTTTTCTTATTTTAAGCTCCTTTGTAGACTTCTTTGTTATCGTCTTCAATAATTGGTGGTGATGGTTCACATGCTTGACAATATTGGCATTTATGTGTTGGATACTTATTAATCTGAGTTTAGATTTATTGCTTAATACTGTCCGTTAGTCGAGCCAAAAGTCGTTCTAGATCTAATAATGGTTCTTTAAATTAATGTTTGTAAACTAGTGTATTCGGAGGCGCTAGGGTTTTATATGATGATGTCATGAAGATGTTATATCTACTATAAGTAAACCTTAGTAATGCTCCTTCGATGATTTCCTGGATACTTGAAAAGATGCCTTCAAGGAAATTAATGTTGAAAGTGTTGAGTAATTCCCAAGAAAAATCATAAGTAGCTGCTTTTTCACTAGAGGGTACTTGGCCATTGCTAATGCCTAACTAGATATAGGAAAAGTGTAGGACAATTAATGTGCCTTGGTCATTAAAGAAAGCATAACTACTGAATACTTTAAGAAAAACTTCTTGTTCTTTAGTGAACCATTCCTTATAGGATTTTACTGTTGTAATAAAATATGCTAGGAAATGGCATAGTATTTTAGCACTTCGAAGGTAGATAGTGTATATAAATCTAGTTTGAAAAAAATATGTAAGTGGTCAAGGGGTCAGCTTTAGGAAATATAACTACTTTAGGGCCGAACTTGCCTCGATTGACAGGATAATATTGTTGAAATTTTTGTTTTTCTATCCATATGTTTAATGTATTAAAGCAGCAAATTAACGTTTCAGGGGTACTTTTTATTACTTCTTGAAAAGTTTTTGTTAGGACATAATTTATTTCTTCCATTTTAACTTTCTTTCCTAGTGATTTCATGGTTTTTGAGCTGGATGATTGGTTAAAAATTGATTTGTAATTGGGTCTGAGTGATTGGGCTGCTTGTTGGGTTTTGGCATACTCAGAACCCATTTTAGGTTTTGAAGGAGCACCTAAATGTTAATGTTTATTTTGGATACTTCATGATCTTTTTTATTTGGATGTTTGATATTAGATATCCTTTTTTATCGTTGATTTCTATATGATATATTTTATGGTATTTACTTCTCCTTATTAAAATTCTCCACTTTATGATGCTATCTTGTAAATATATTTTTTGAAATGTAGAAGAATTAAATTAATAATGGCTAAAGCCTAAAAGAAGATAAAAGAAGCTTACATAGAGTGTATTAACACCATCAA
The DNA here is from genome assembly GCA_028565735.1 of Pinacopodium congolense. Taxonomy (NCBI): domain Eukaryota; kingdom Viridiplantae; phylum Streptophyta; class Magnoliopsida; order Malpighiales; family Erythroxylaceae; genus Pinacopodium; species Pinacopodium congolense. Next base: position 1,270 of record JAOXYD010036891.1, on the reverse strand, counting down.
AGGCTTAAAGTTTAAACTAGACTTCAACTACTAAGAGCCATAGGACAGTAATCTAATTTTGTTCTTTCCACTCTTAACCATTCTCAAATCCAATTAAAAGCATAAAAAATAGAGCTTCTAACTTGCCTATATCCTTTTTTATGAAGTCTTTAGTTCCTCTCATTCCAAAATGAGTAGATAACTAGGCTGGAACTTACCTTGAAAGCAATATAATCATGCTTAAGTAATGTCTAGATGGAACTAGCCTAAGAGACAAGGTTCGTCCAAGAATAAATTGTGCTATAGAGTCTAAATCTATTCAATATCGCTTGCCATAGTTGAGAAGTATAAAATCATTGAAAGAAGAGATGATCCAAGGTCTCCATGTGATGAATACAAAGTCCATATTAAGGATCCAAGTTAGTGGTCCCTTTTTTTCTACTAAAACATATCTACACTAAAATGTTTTCTCCAAACCCACATTGTCTCCTTAACCTCGAAATAAAGTCTTATAAGATTCTTACGAAAGTAACTAGACAAATTCAATAGCCATATCTTTTATGTTTCACTCTAGATGTTGGATGAAGAATTTGATTGATTTTGATAAGGCATCTCAAAATACCAAATAATAAACTTAACTAAACCTTACTATGTTGTAGGGCGAGCTAAGGTTGAATCTGTAGGGAGCTGGGGATATTGCTATTTCTAATATTTTAAAGACAAAAGAAAAACGAAAACCCCTAAAAGCAAAGAGAACTAGCATAGGTAAGATGTAATAATAACAACAAAAGGATAAGCACAAAGCAAAACACAAAAAACTAACAATAATAAAAAAGAAATGATCCTAAGGTATTGTTGGGTTCCTGGGATAACTATTGATCATTGAATTTAGATAAAAGGTGCTTTAACAATGATGTTAGCCTATAGGTTTGAACAAGCTCTCAAACCATCGATTTTTCAGTAGTTGAATCTAACAATCTCTAGAAATATCGCTAGCAATGCCATAATCTAGAACAAGCCCTCCAAGTTTAATGGCGCAATAGACTTAAATGACAAGGAGTGACTAGCTTCGGCCATTGACACACAAGCTCAGAACTTGTAACCAAAATTTATGGAACCCTAGAGCAGTTGGTTAAGCATCATAACAAATCTAGCTAATCTATTGCTAAATTTTAGAAATCACTACGAAAATTTATGTATCACATGCTCAATCCTATAATTGAACTTATTATTATTATTATGAGTGGCTAAAATATTTTTAGGAGTAGTTGTTTGAATTATTTAGGACCCT
>JAOXYD010036871.1:0-13886 GCA_028565735.1 Pinacopodium congolense | reverse complement strand
ATTGTGAAAATTTTAATTGTTCATGTTGTTATGATGCTATTAATGACATAAAAGTTTTATTGAACAATTGAGATCATTAATTATATCGTTAAGAGGTCACCCAAAGGTGGACCATTGCTTATAATTAATGACATTAAAGGGACTTATTAACATATTTAGTTAATATGATTGTATATCCAAAGATAACATGCATGTTGACTAAAATATGAGTGATTATCCATTATAGTAAAATTTATTAGCATCATTATAGGTTATAATTAGGTATTTAAAGATCATCCAAAGAAGAATTTAAAGATATAATCAAAGTTATTAATTAGTTTGAATTCATTTAGGTTTACTCAAAGCATTAATGCGTAAGCTGTATGTTGTATGTGCAGCATTGACTAACTTGTTCGCTTTAAGAAATTGGCTTATCAAGTTCAATGGTCTGAACTATGTGGATTGGTTCAAACAAATCCAGTTTCAACTAGGTGTAATGGATTTAGACTTGGCTTTAATTTCAGACGCAAGGTCTGCAGTTATAACTGAGACTAGTTCTGAAGTTAACAACTCTTATATTGAGCATTGGGAACGATCTAACAGGATGAGCTTGAATTTGATGCGAATGATGATCATAGAAAATATTAAGCCATCAATGCCTTAAATAAACAATGCAAAGGAGTTCATATTAAGACTTAAGGAATACTCCAAATCAGAAATAGTTGACAAGTCTATAGTAGGGACTTTAATGAGTAGGTTAACTACCAAGAAATTTGATTGGTTTCAGCCCATTCATGATCATGTAACACATATTTCGAATTTAGCAATTAAATTGAAAGCGATGGATATGGATGTGAGTGAGTCCTTTCTAGTATAGTTTATCATAAACTCACTTACTCTTGAGTTTGGTCAGTTCCAAGTGAATTATAACACCATTAAGAAAAAAATAGAACCTTCAAGAGATTAAGGCCCTGTTGGTTCAGGAGAAAGGGAGATTAAAGAAAATAAAGGAGCACTCCGTTCATCTCACTTTTCATCAAAGTGCTAGTAGTAAGAATAAACCAGGAAAGAAAGGTAAAGATAAGGATAAAACTCTCAACAAGGTTAATGAGGGTCGAATCCATAAAGAAAAGTAGTGTCATTTCTGCAAGAAACCTAGTCACTTCAAGAAGAATTGTCCAAAACGAAAGGCTTAGTTCGAAAAAAAAGGTACATACTATGTGTTAGTATATTTTGAATCAAACCTTATTAAAATGACTAATAATACCTGGTGGTTAGATTATGATGTAACTACTCATATGTCATATGTTTTACAAGGATTCCTTTTAATCTAATCCATATATAAGACCTTCTCTCCAGGACCAAAGAAGGACTCCTTAAGAATTGTTATGGCTTTGGTGGCCCATTATGATTTAAAGCTTCACCAAATAGAAGTAAAGATCGCTTTTCTAAACGGTGACCTAGAAGAAGAAGTGTATATAGACCAATCGGAAGGTTTTAAAATCATAGGAAAAGAAAAGTTAGTGTGTAGATTAAAGAAGTCAATATATGGACTGAAACAATCTTCCTGACAATAGTGTCTGAAATTTAATGATACCATTACGTCTTATGGTTTTGTAGAGAATACCGTTGATCGATATATCTATAAGAAGGTTAGTGGGAGCAAGTTCATAATATTAATCCTACATGTTGACGATGTCCTTCTTGCTATTAATAATATGTTAGGATTGTCTTATAAATGATATATCAAGAAAATATTAGAAAATTGTAAAATGGAAAAGTGCTTCATAATGATAGTTCTAATTCAGAAAGGGGTAAGTTTAGTTAAATGCAATGTCCAATGAATGATTGGGAACATAAAGAAATGGAGTCTATTCCCCATGCATCAGTAGTTGGGAGCTTAATATATGCTCAGACATGCACTAAGCCAGATATTAGTTTTACTGTTGGAATTTTGAGCCGATATCAAAGTAATCATGGAATGAATCACTAGAAAGTTACAAAGAAAATCCTTAGATATTTACAAGGCACAAAGGATTATATGCTCACATACAGAAAGGAAGGAATTAATTATAAAGAGACCTTTTCACCCGTAGCAAGATTAGAAGCTATTATAATTTTGCTTACTTTTGCATCTTCTATGGGTTTTAAACTTTATTGGATGGATTTTAAAACTGCTTTCTTAAATGATTTTATTCAACAGAAGTTGTATGTAAAATAACCTCCTGATTTTGAAAATTATGATGCACCTGAGCACATTTAGAAACTTGTTAAAACTTTGTATGGTTTGAAACAAGCTCCTAGAGCTTGGTATGATAGATTGAGTACCTTTCTTCATCAAAATGGATTTTCCAAAGGAAAATTTGATACTAGTTTGTTTACAAAGAAAGAAAAAAAATGATTTGTTTATTATTCAAATTTAGGTAGATGACATTATATTTGGTGTTATTAATAATGTTTTATGTTAAGAGTTTGCAATGAGTATGAGTAGGGAATTCAAGATGAGCATGATGGGTGAGTTAAATTTCTTTCCTAGACTTCAAATTAATTAAATGAGGGATGTGATCTTTATTAACTATCCAAAGTACACAAAAGAGCTAATTAAGCGATTTGGAATGAGTCAAACAAAACCACTAGGCATACCAATAATCACCATTATAAAGTTGAACAAAGATGAAGATGGTAATCTAGTAATTATCAAGCAATATTGAGGTATAATTGGTAACTTATTATATCTGACTCCTAGTAGACTCGATATTATGTTTAGTATATAATTGTGTAATAGATTTATAGTCCTAGAGAGTCTCATTTATTGGTTGTTAAAATAAATTTGAGATATTTAGAAAGTTCATCATCTTTAGGTTTGTGGTATCCAATAAATGCATTTATTCAATTTTTTGGTTATTTAGATGCGGATTGTGCCAATAGCTAGCTAGATTGAAAGAGTACAACTGGCACTTGTCAATTTCTAGGTCATGAATTAGTTTCATGATTTAGTAAGAAGCAAAATTCAATGGCTTTATCTGCCACTGAAGCGAAATATATAGCCACTAGTAGTTGTTGTACACAAGTACTTTGGATTAGGCAACAACTTAGAGATTATGACATGGAGATTACAAAGATTCCTATTAGGTTTGATAACACTAGTTCCATTTTCATAATAAAGAATCCAATCTAACATTAAAAAACAAAGCATATTGAGCTAGGATATTATTTTATAAAAGATCATACGCATAATGGTGATAATGAATTGGAGTTTGTAGATACTCACAACCAATAAAATGACAACTTTGCTAAACCAGAATGAGGATAGATTTTGCATGATAAGAAGAGAATTAGGCATGATTGATGGTGCATCTCTTTGATTGTTATATTTTCATGAATGTTTTACCCCTTTTGATTTGTGGTTTCATGTATGCTTTCATTTCTTTTTTATGATGTCAAAAAGGGGGAGAGGTGTGTGTCATATTACTAAGTGTATATGATTTACTTATTGCATATATTTAAGGTGAGCATAAAAAATTTGTAATGCATGGACTAAGGAGGGGAATTAGTTGGAATTGGCACGCTTGAAAATAAGTGATGTTTGGTTATATTAATACTATGAATTTGTTGTCTTCAAATGTGTTTTGTTCTTTCTATGATATCACATGTCTTGTCATCATCAAAAGGAAGTGATTTTTGAAACCATAGAGGTTCTAATCTTGGTTTTGATGATAAAAAAACATAATTGTAACTAAAAATTTAAGTTAATAATGTAAAATTTAACGATAGGTGTATTTCAAGATGATTTAAATTTAAAATCTTGAACCTTAAAGGAAAAAATAAAGTTAAATAAAGAACAAGAGATATGGAAGTTGTATGACCTTAGTTAGTTTGTTATGAATAAGTTTGTAAGTTTTACCTATTGTCCAATTGAACTATGGGCTCAACTTTGATTATGTATTGCATATAGTTTTTAAAAGTGTTATAAAGTTTCATAAAATAGTCATTGAATCATTTCGATTACTCATATGGTCTCAAATTATATTTTAAATCTTGTTTGAAGTCTTATTCAATGTTTGGATAGTTAAAAATTGTTTAAGTCATTTGTTTGTAATTTTAGACTAGAAATACATTTGGTTTAAACTCTTTTGTTGACATACTGTAAATTTGTCAAGATTTGAATTATCATCACTCTATCTTGTTTTTTATTACTTTAAAATCATCATACACATTTTGCCTAAAGACTCATGAGTGCACTAGAATTTTATTTTAATTTTTTAAGCACTCAAAATGTTAATTGAAACTCTAAGAATACAAATTATTTAAATATGTCTTTAATATCTTTTTATTTCTTTTTTAAGATTAAAAGCCTATCTTTGGTTTTTAAATTGCTAGAGCTACTATTAAACATCTCTAAACACTTTTAGTATTATAGGAAGCCCTAGAAACAAGATGGAATGACAAAAATCATGTTTAAAGTAAAAATAGAGGAATTTGAAGTAGTTTATAAGTAGATTAAGATAGTAATAATCATATTTTAAAGTAAGTTGAAAAGGAAGCTAGAAGACCTTATTTGGTTTTTTTAAACATATTTGTAATTTTTACTTATTGTCCAATTGAATTAGGGGCTCAATTTTGATCATGTATTGCATATAGTTTTCAAAAGTGGCATAAAGTTTCATAACATAGTCATTGAATATTTTTTATTACTCATATGGTTTCAAATTATATTTTAAATTTTGTTTGAAGTCTTATTCATTAGTTAGATAGTTAAAAATTATTTTAGTCATTTGTTCACAATTTTATAAATTCGTTTGGTTTAAACTCTTTTGTTGACATACCTTAAATTTGTCCAAATTGGAATTATCATCATTCGATGTTTTTTTTATTTCTTTAAAATCATCATACACATTTTGCCTACGGGCTCAAAACTGCACTAGAATTGTATTTCAAAATTTTAAGCACTCAAAATGTTAATTTAATCTTAAAATTTTTGCCAAAGGGCTTGAAAGTGCACTAGAATTTCTTTTTCAATTTTTTGTTCATCATTAATTTGATTTTCAATTGATTTAAAATCATCATACACATTTTGCTTAAGGGCTTAAGAATGCACTAGAATTTTATTTCAATTTTTTAAGCAGTCAAAATGTTAATTGAAACTCTAAGAATACAGATTATTTAAATGTTTCTTTAACAACTCTTTATTTCTTTTCTAGGATTAAATGTCTATCTTTGGCTTCTAAATGTCTACAGGTACTATTAATCAGCGCTAAAGCCTTCCTAACGCTACACACAACATCTTTAAACACTTTTAGTAATTTTAAAGTGCATTATAATTTTATTTCAATTTTTTATGCACTCATTGATTCTTAAAATTCTAGTGCACTCTTGTGTTTAAATATAAACTTACAAACACAATCATTCAATCTGATTTTTTTCTTTAAAATCATCATACATCTTTTACCTAAGGGCTCAAGAATGCACTAGAATTTTATCTCAATCTTTTAGGCACAGAAAATTGCAAATGAATCTATAAGAATACAGATTATTAAGAATATAGAAACATGTCTTTAAGAATACAGAGTGTAAAATGTGTATGATGATTTTACAAAAATAAAAATAAGATTGAACGAACGTGTTTGTAAGTTTTTATTAAAACTTAAGAGGATACTAGAATTTTAAGATTCAATTAAAATTAACATTTTGAGTGGTTAAAAATTGAAATAAAATTCTAATGCACTCTAAAAATACTAAAGTGTGTATTTTATTCTAGTGCACTCTAAAAATACTCTTATTTCAAAATTCTAGGTCACTTTAAAAACATTATTTAAACAAAATGTGTATGATGATTTTAAATCAATAAAAAATCAGATTGAATGATAAAAAATTTGAAATGAGAGTGCACTAGAATTATCATCATTTAATTTTGTTTAGATTTGAATTATCATCATTCAATCAGATTTTTCAAGCATTTTTTATTACTTTAAAATTGTCAAACACATTTTGCCTAAGGGCTCAAGAGTGTATTAGAATTTTATTTCAAAATTTTAAGCACTCAAATTATAAATTGAAGTTATAAGAATACAGATTATTTAAATAATATTCAACAACTCTTTATTTCTTTTTTTGGATTAAACGTCTATCTTTCTAAATGGATATAGCTACAATTAAACATCTCTAAACCCTTCCTAAACCTACATACAACATCTCTAAACACTTTTAGTATTTTTAGAAGACCTAGAAACAAGATTGAAAGACAAAAATCGTTCAAACTTCAAGGCTACCTCTTTATTCACTATTTTCCTTCTTTCTTCATTATTTTGGTTTAATTTCATGCCTCTCTATCTTAATTTTCTTCTAAAATTATGGAATTATTGTTTTATATTTATGTAACTGTCCTAGAGTATTTTTAATTTAATTTTTAATTTTTGGAATATTATTGCATTTTCTTTAAGAAACTAAAGGAGGACCACCTTACAGATGTCACAAACCATGCTGGTAAAGTTTTCGGTAACCCTTCTAACTTTATTGAATCTGTTTTGGTCATTATCACTATTAGGGAAGTCCCTTTGTGTAATAATCAAGAAGGCTTTACTAATAAGACAAATAGAGGTCTAGAAAAAAGACTAAATCTTAAGAAGTTCTTAGAGTGTTCCTGCTGGTTGTCTATAGCCTCTCCGTCTTCCCCCACCTTTCTTATCTCTTCCCTTTTACCGGCTAAATCCTTTTCTCTTCCTTATACCCCTGGTTCTTATTCTCTTACTACTCGATCCCCTTCTCCTAGCTTAAATACTCTCCTTTTGATGGTGAACCTTAATCCTTCTTCTGTGTCTCCTAAACTTGGCTAGAGCCCATCCTTATCTAGGGTTCTGATTCCTATCTCGGTGTTACCTAAAATTATAACACCCTCTCTCCTAAACCTTACTCTTCCATCTTTGGCTCGCTTTCCTCCTAATCCCCCGTCCATCCCTTTTCCATCTGTTCCGTCTTTTAACTCTCACGAAATTTTCAGCTCTGTTTTTAAGGAGCATGAGAAGTCCTCTCCTCCTCGTACTTAGAAGGTAGTTGTTTCTGGCACTTCGGTGGACATTTTAGAATTCCCAGGCCTCACTTACTTCCCCGTAAAGGGTAAAGATGACTATATATTAGTGATTCCACCATTTAAACTTGCCAAAAGAGGTGAGTCTCTATTCAAAACTATTCTTATTGGTTTCTTTATTAGGAAACATCTAGCCTTCCTAGTCATCCAACGTATACTATCTAAATCCTGGCTTTCTTATGGGATAATCATTAGTTCAAACCAGTTTCTTTTTAAGTTTGATTCAAAGAAAGGTATGCAGTCGACTCTCCAGAAGGGGCCTTGACATATCCAAGGTAAACCATTGTTTTTAAAGAAATGGAGTCTCAATCTAGGTATACATGAGGAGATTTAATTGGCCCTAGTCTAGGATCAATTTCATGATATACTAGGGTATTATTAGAATAATGAGGGTTTGAGCCATATAGCTAGCTCTGCCGAAAAACCGATGCTATTGGATACTCCTATAGTAATTTTTTCCAAGGCAAGTTTCGACAAACTGTGTGTAAAGATGGATCTTCACAAAGCTTGGTTGAGTAGCTTTAACCTCGCTACTTACAATGAAAGTTGATAACTCTCTCTTTGGGAGATCTGTGTAAAGTACGAATGGAAGCTGGGCCAGGGTGACTAAGAAAAAGAATGGAAACTGACTGAAAGGACCTTTGAGAGAGGAACTCAATATGAACGATGGAAGTTAAAGGCTCAGGCTCCAACTATTGCAACTTAGACACCTAGAGTGAATGTTGAACAGGATCCACCTGTAGCTAACATTGAGAAGAAAATTATACAGTACACTCCTTTTGAGGGACCCCAGAAGGAAAATGGCAATCAACTGTTGCAAATTGCCTAGGAGCCTAAGAATCTCACCACACCCCAAGTGGAAAAGGAACCACAAGAGGAGCGCTTTACAGATGGCACTAACCCTACTGGTAAAGTTTTCCATAATCCTTAAGGCTCGATTGAACTTGTTTTGGTCACTAACATTGTTGGAGAGGTCCCTTTATGAATTAATCAATAAGGCTTTACTATGAAGACAAATAGGAGGTCTAGATGAAAGGATAAATCTTAGGAGGTGTCTCTATTTCTCTGCCTTTTATTATTTCATAATTTTTTTGGAATATTAGGGGTCTTAATAATAGTAGGAAGCAATTAAGAGTTTCCTTAAGTCACTTGCAAGGTCTTTTATCTATCTTTGTGAAACTAGAATTATGTCCTCTTCTCTTCTAGAGAGAATCTGTAGGTTTTTGTTCCCTATTTGGTCCTGTTGTAGTATCTTAGCTCTTTCCTCTAATGCTAGGTTATTTATAACCTGGAGCCCTAACCTCTACTCTTGCACTCATTTTACCCTCACTTATCAACTCATCCATTTGGAAGTTATGCCTATTCACCAAGCTACTCCCTTCTATGTCTCTTGCATTTAGGGATCCAACAATAACAATCATAGGAAGAATCTTTGGTCTACTATTACCTCAATTGCTCATAATATAAACAACTAACCCTGGCTAGATGCTGGGGAATTCAATGACATTCTGTTCTCTTAAGTTGTAGATCCTGTTAGTCATTATGCCATTACTAGTATAAAGGACTTCAAGGATTGTGTCGATAGTTGTTCCTTATTTGATCGTAACTCCTGTGGTCATAGTTTCACTTGGTTAAACAAGCAACCAGGTGACCCTTTAATTTCTAGAAGGCTCAATAAATCTCTCATCAATTTTCATTTGATTTTGAGATTCCCTAGCTCTCATTGTCTAATTGGTAACCCAAACATCTCTTATCACTCCCCTCTAGTGGTTCAAGCTTTGCTCATTCCCCCTTAAAAGAAATTCTCTCTTTCGTTTTTCCAATTTTCTTGGTTCTCACCCTGATTTTCTCCAGACCATTGAAGATACCCGATCCATTCCTGTGGATGGTACTTTTATGTTCCATGTCGTTACCAAATTAAAAATGGTTAAACATGTGCTTAAGTCTTTAAACACTCAAAAGGTAGGTAACTTGCATGAGAGAGATAATATCAATCAAGCTAATCTTAATTAGATTTAAAATCAACTTAGGTCCAATCCTAGTAATTCTTTCCTTCTTCAATAGAAGAAGGAAGGAATTGCTAGCCTTTTAAATTTCCTCGAGGATCAAGATAGTTTCTATAAATGGTCTTTCCGTATTCAATGGTTGAAAGAGGGCGATAGGAATACTAAATTTTATCACTAGTCTCTCATTTCCCACAAGAATAGGAATAATATCCACTCTCTCATTGATACCATAGGCCATCATGTTCTCAAGTTTAAGGATATTTAAAATAATTTTGTTGACTTCTTCCAAAGTACCATAAGGAAGAAGAAAATCTTCCTTATCCGAGGGAGTATCTTTCTTCTTTCTGTCCAACTCCCATATCTGATGAATTTGTCACTACTTTAAATTCCCCTATTTTTGCCCTTAAGATCAAAGAGGTGTTCAACTCCTTTTATCCCTCTAAGGCTCCAGGTCCTGACGGATTTAATGGCTTTTTCTTTAAAAAAACTTGGCATATAATTTGTGAGGACATTACAAAGGCCATCCAAGATTTCTTCCAGCAAGGAAATTTGCTTAAGGAGCTTAATTTGACCTTCATCTCTCTTATTCATAAGACTATTCTCCATTCTTATGTCACTGACTTTCGACCTATATCTTACTGTAACTTTATCTATAAAGCCATCTCTAAAATCCTCTTGGATAGGCTCAAACATATCCTCCCTAACATTATCAACCTTAAGCAATCTGTTTTTATAAAAAACCGTTAGATTGGTGACAACATTTTGTTAGGCCAAGAAATCTTCAGTAATTACTACTTGGATAATGTACATTAGTGTTTTTCCCTCAAAGTTGAACCTAAAAAGGCCTATGACTTTATTCACTTGGAGTTCCTAATTTCTTTCCTTCAGGCCATAGGCTTCCCTACTACTTTTATTAGATGGGTTAGGGAGTGTATCTACACTCCCTGTTACTCTATCATAATAAGTAGGAATTCTTCAAACTTCTAGAGGTAAATTTGGGCTTAGACAAGGGGATCCTTTATTCCCTTATCATTTTATTCTCTATATGGAAGTCCTTTCTATAAGTTTAGATTTGACAATCAAAAGAACTCCTAATTTTTAGTTCCACTGGTGCTATTTTAAGCTTCATCTTTCTCAACTATTATTTGTTGACTATTTCTTACTTTGTTGTCATATGGATAAAATGTCCATGTAAGTGTTATTTTACTTTCTGCATTCCTTCTCTAAATTTTCCAGCCTAGACAATAATCCTGTTAAGTGTCAATTCTTTTTATCCTCACATCTTGGAAACGTTGAGAACCACATGTTTCAGTACACAAGGTTCCAAAGAGGGGATCTCCCTATCAAATACTTAGGCCTGCCGCTCCTTACTAGTTGGTTCTCTAAAAGAGATTCCCTTCCACTTTTGGAAAAAGTCATGAATAGAGTTAACAAGTGTACAAATCGGTTCCTCTCCTATGCAGGTAGAATTCAACTTATCAATTATGTTCTCTCTACTTTCCAAGTCTACTAGTCAAGCCACTTTTTTCTCCCTTCTTCTATTATCATAAATTTAGAGGCTAATCTTAGGAATTTTCTGTGGCCTGGTTCACTCACTTCTTACCACCACTCAAAAGTCAATTGGAGGGATATTTGTAAACCCAAGAAAGAAGGGCGTTTGGGTATTAAACATCTTCCAACTTGGAATAATTTCTTATTAGGAGAAAATTTTTGATTTTGGATTGATGACTATGAAGCTTTATAGGTTAAGTTGGTGCATACTATTATCCTTGACCGTAAGAATTTTTGGACTACTAAGCCTAATTATAATAGCTCTTGGAGTTAGAGGAAATTATTACATATTAGGGATCTCATTAGGGACTAATTCAGATTCAAGATAGGCAATAGAACTACCATTCTTTTATGGCAGGACTTGTGGCATCCAAGAGGAATCCTTTTGAAACATACCACTCTAAGATTGATCAATGCTTCTGACTTGCCTTTAACTACAAAAGTCTTCGACGTAATCAGAGACGAATCCTGTACTTAGAGAGATCTTCGAATGAGACTATTTGGAACCCTAACCCCCTTCCCTACCATCCAGTCTGCTCCCAATCAAACAGACTATAATGGATGGCTAGCCCTATGAAAAGCTATGCTAATGCCTCAGCCTATAAGCTGTTAAAACCTCCTAACCCTACAGTTCCCTAATACAACCCGGTCTGGCATAACAAATCTAGGCCTAGATGCTCCTTTATTCTTTGGCTAGTCTTTCTTAATAAACTTCATATGAGGGGCAAGCTCCTTTTTATTAGCTCTCCTAAGTTTTGCTCCCTCTATTTTTCTGATTATGAAAACCTTAAGCATCTATTCTTTTAATGCTCTTACTTAAAAGTAGTCTGGTTATATCTTCTACAACATTTCCAATTTTAGTTAGCTATCCTACTCAATGTATCTAATTTTCTTCAGTGGTAATGCAACCCACCTAACCTTAGAACCATTGATACAAACCTTTTGTCTACTATCCTTACTATTACAATCTACCACCTTTGGCAAGAACGTAACAACTAAACCTTTAAAGACATAGCCTTAGACATTGGGAGCCTATCAACCAAATTAATCCTTATCACTATGGAAAATTTCAACTTATACATCGATGAGAGGTAATTGTGATCTAGTCTTCTGTAAGTTTTTACTAACCTTTGTTTTACAGGTATTCCCCGTGTAGGTCCCCCTTTCAAAAGTAAAAATCCATGGTATCAAAGGCATAAGTCGCAAATTGGAGGTCCCAATAAACCCTTTGGTGTAGAGTCCTCAAATAGAAACTTTAATGCCCTTAACCTGGCTCAAGCTTAGGTGGTCCCCTACTTCAATACAAAGAGGAAGGTGGCATCTAGATCCAAGTCAATGCAACATCCTTTTCCAGTCCTCTCTTTGACTGTTGATGATGTACCTTCTGAAGACTTAACACCCCCTTGATTCCAAAAGAAGCCGAGATTTGAATCTTTGGTCAAAGTTCCAAATCATGTGAAGTTTGAAAATTCCTCCGAGTAGTTGTTTATTCGGGATCTATTGTTTTCATCTTTTAAAGATGTTAGTGTTTGACTTGGTTCTAGTTCCTGATTTAGACAAACCTTGCAATATGGGACTCTTTAAATGATTTTATGCTTCTAAGACCTCAATACTTGGGACCTTAAAAGACTTTTGACCTTTCCACAAAAGAAAGAAATAAAAAATTTACTCTTCAGCAGAGAATTTCCATCAGAAGCAATTCTGAAGCTTCCGTTCAAGGTCCCAATATATTTATTCTAGACCATCTCATATATTGAATTATCTATTTATTATTTAGTTTCAGGTCCCTTCTAGGCTTTGGTTTGGGTGTTAGCATTTTTTCTCCTAGTTAAGAGACTAGTTGTGATTAGGTATCTATTGTTTTTGTACATATCTCTCCTCCTTTATTTAGTCTATTTTATTAATATATCAACAACAAAAAAATAAATTCAGAGGCTTATTTAATTTTTTGGAAGCAATTATATTCATATCTAGCATATCTATCCATATTTGTTTTATTTGATTTTTAAGATTGCAATTCATCATTTTACACATTTTTAGTGCATCAAATATATCATATTAAGTTTGGTTAAGCTTTAAAGAGTGTCATTGATCATTCATGTCAATTATGAAAGAATTAGAGCCCTTAGTTTAATAGGGCTTTAACTTAAACACATCTTTAAGTGTATTTGGTCTTTTATAAAGGGGATTATTGAATTGTTGGGTTAGTTAACTGTTTTAAGGCTCCTCTTTGCTCTTCACCTTAAATAAGAAGATTATTTCTTGTAAAAGCTCCTCTTTGCCTAAAAAAGATTTGACTTGCAAATGCTCATCTTTACCTTTAAAAATTCATTTTGTAAAGGTTACTCTTTACCTTTAAAGAAGATTGCGTTTGTTTTTTGAGTTGTGAGTAAAACAAATATCCAATATATAGTTGGGGAAGAGACATAGACTATCTTTGTAGTATGTTAACTTTTCTAATACTTTGTGTTTTTTTTTCTTCCCTTTGCTATTTTCTTATTGCTTGTTGTGTAGTTTAGTTATTAAGTTAATTATTATCAAATTGGAATACACATTAATATATTAAGTTAAATGTAATTGGCTAAGGTGACAAGTTTAATTATTCCATAAAATTTCAATCAGTCAAGTCACCACTCTCTTAACTGCCTTTAGGGCTTACGTAATGGAATGAGAACTAGCAATATCAATCCACATATAATGATGACCCTAAACAATATTAAGAAAATTCAGTCTTTTATTAAATTATCACATAAATCGAAGGTTTAAATTTCATATCATCTAGATCCAATGTAACTACGTCATCACTATATACATAAGTGTAGTAATAATTAAAGAAGAACAAAGAACTAGAAAACTCATTTTTATGTGATTCAACTATTCAATCTTCAATGAACCCTTATTATGATTCTCTCCAATCTTCCTGAATATGAATCTTAAACTTGATTTGCTCTTACTAGTTATACATATGTTTTGAGCTTATATTTGTAGGTTGTTTTCATGGGTTTTGAATGTTTCTTTGTGTGTTTTAACTTTAGTTTATTTGCTATTTTGCATTTTTTACTGATCTTTGAAGTGTTTAGTTGTTTCTTTACATTATCTAGTGTTTAAGTGTAGAATTGGATGCATATTTGAAGGATGGGTTGATGCACTTTGGTGGTGGAATTTTCATGTAACAAAATTTTAACAGTAAACATGTTATAGGTTATTTGGATGGCCTATTAGGCAGAGTTGTAGGAATTAGATGATTGATGCACTTAGAGGGGAGA
>JAOXYD010036852.1:0-13887 GCA_028565735.1 Pinacopodium congolense | reverse complement strand
AAGGATTTATGCTGCAACGGGGGCTTGTTCAACAGAGCTGTCTTTACTAGTTTAATCCACTTAAAAAAGGCAATTCTCTGGATATAACTAAGGATTTATTAGTTGAACCACTATAAAAATTATGGTATATCCTTTCTTTCCCTTAATTCTTTAATTTTATGCATATTTTCATTAATCTTCAATGGTTTTAATTTAAATTATTGTATTAAATTGGCATATCATCACATGTAGGTTAAATTTCAATTTAAGGATTTCATGTTTGCAAAAATTAGTTTAGGTGACTTAGGATTTATTTTAGAAAATTTTTTAAACACCTAATTCCCCCCCTTCTAGTGTCATAACGCTTACAGTTGGTATCAGAGCATATCTCACTTTGTCTTAGATTTCAAGCAAAATTTAGGAGAAGAGATTTGAAATGGCACATTTGAACGTTTTTTTAATCAAGAAGGGCTACCTAGTGACTGACGAATCCCATCCAGATAGATTAGCTGCTTCTTTCAAAGCTGTTCTCCATTTCTGCAACTTTTCCATCTCATCCTCTGAAAGCTCATTACATCTTACCTTCTCCTTGAGTAGCGTTTGGTGTTTAGCAAACGCATCCCCATAGCTCCCAGTTTGGTTTCGAACATTGGAGGGATCTACGCGGTAGAAGACAGGGATAACCACCTGGTCCTTCATTTTCTTACATTCAAGAATCTTTGCAACTTCCTCCAAGCACCACGTGGAATCAGCATAGTTTTCAGAGAAAATGATGACAGAAACTTTGGATGCTTCAATGGCATTTAAAATGGTGGGTGAGATTGGGTCTCCTCTGTCAAGCACCTTGTCATCCATGTATGTTACTAGGGCTGCCCTTCTCAAAGCAGTGTACAAATGACTGGTGAAATTATTTCTAGTGTCTACACCTCTAAAACTAAGGAACACGTCAAACTTTTCCTGGTGTCTTTTGAGGGAAGAAGAAGCCATGGCATCAAGTTCAAGTTCAGTACGGGCAAATTTCTTACACTGTGAAGGGACTTAATCCTCTTCTGGTCCCTTCAGGCGCTGGCTTTCCTCGAGCACAAGTAGGCCCCTTTGTCCTAAATGGACTAATTTATAAAGCTGGATAGCAATTTTCAAAATTATAAAATAATTTATAAGAATTATAAAATAATTCTTTTAAACTTTATTTAATTGATATAATAACAACTCTCTTTATTTCGATTAATATTATTTTTATATATTTCTTATGTAAATAATAATTAAAATTAAGAAAAATATTTAATATTTTATAATATTTAAAAATCATTTCATTTTTAATAATTTATGAAAATAAATAAGATTATATAAAATATTTATATCATTTGACCTTAAAACTTTTGAAGTATTTGTTCTTGCATTAATAGATATCTTTAGTACTTAAAGAAATACTGTTTGGTTCAATTTTTGTTTTTTATTTTTGATTTCTGTTTTTAGTTGTTGTTTGTAGTTTTTGTACTCTATTTTTTTTGGTCTCTTATTTCTACTTTTTGTTGCTATTTTTTAAGGAGAAAAATATAAATTAAAAACAAAAATTAAATCATGTTTGGTTTACAATTTTGTCACCAAAACTCAAAAGATGAACCTGTGATGAAATATTATTATGTGTTTAGAATGTAATGTAAAAATTATTTATATTAACATTAAAATTTTAAAAATACATGTACACATAACTATAAATATAACTCCAATTAATTAAGAAGAATTACAAAGAGACATTAGCTCTCATTTTGTTGCATCATAAAATACATTTAATTTTGTGACCAAACATTAATTAATGAAACATGTATTATTTACAAAACCTCTCATTCATAAAGTTACAACACATTAATGCAAGTTACATATACAATTTATTGATCAAGTTACAAATACGTCAAGTTACATATACACATGACATTAATCATTAAACATATCTTTGAATATAATCATTCCACATTTGTGAAGTAATTTCATCTTGTAATCGAGACATAATTTGAAGTTGTGCAGGAGTTGTATTATACTCAACTTGTAAACTTACTCTTTCAGCTACACTTTCATAATGGTTTTTATTTCCTACTTAATGATTAAATAAATTGTTGATTTGTCTATGCATCCTAATAAAATTGTGAATAATACAACAAGCAAGAACAATGTATTTTTGCTTTGTCATGTTGTAACTAGGCATGCTAGAAAGTACAGGAAATCTTACTTTCAAAATGTCAAACATTTTTCAATAACATTTGTCAACGATGAATGATGGTAATTGAACAATTCCTCTGGATTGGACGATCTTCCTCTTTGTCGAAAATTTTGGGAATGATATCTTTTACTACGATATGGTGAAAGAAACCTAGGCATATTAACGTATCCTGAGTTGGTCAAATAAAACTTACTTAAATATATTAACAATTTAATATTAAAATTTGCATTTAATAAATTGGTACAACTAGCGTGAAATAAACATATGCAATACCTTGAGGCGGTATTGGAACTTGGTGCTCGGGATTTGTAACCGCTTAAAAAAGAATCTAAGAGTCATTGACAGTATCCTCCTATCTAATCATGATATAGGTGAAATGCATGTCAAAGGAGCAATAACACATGATATTCTATGTGGTCAACTCTTTTATCTTTATATGGTATCGACTTGTCTACTGAAACATATACATAGATATGCATACCATTTATTGCTCCTATAAAGTCTTATAGGAGCAAATAATTTTATTATGATGAATACTTATTTTTATAAATAATGTGAAATGTAAATACAAAGTATAAGTATACCTTAAAATACACAAAGTATTTTAAATTATGTTGAATCTCTATAATTGTTATTTCAAAGGCATGCAATGTGATAAATCATTTTGTTAGCCTGTTGACTGCATGTAAGACGCACAAAAAATGATGTGAAACTATCTATGTCGAATGTTGAAAATACTGGTTATTAAGTCTTATTGTATGACTATGACCGAGGGTCATAAAAAATATTGCTACTTATTCTTTCACATCTACATTTCTTGTAGATTTTAATCCCCCTAAATTCATCAACTTATAACACAAGTTCAAAAAATATCATTTTGGACATTCTCAAATTCTCATAAATTCTTACATGATTCTTATTTAAAAGCTCCAATTCCCAATCATTTCCATTAAGTACTGAAGTTTAACATGGTTGCTTATTTAAATGGTTTTCATTCTCTTCCACATAATCTCATACAATGCAACTCTAACTAATTCATCATCCAAATCCATTTATCTACCATGTAATTATTAATCAAGCTACACATTCACATAAGTCATTCATATATAACAAATGCATTAAGTACAAACCTATCAAACTTCCAAGTTATCCATACAAAATAAATGCATTAATTTTATACCAATCACATATTAAAGAGTCATACATAACAAATTCATAATGTTTAAACTATCAATAAACCAAATCATGCATGCATAATAGAAGCTCCAAGTTCATACTGACATATAACCAAATATAACCTAAAAGTTATCAATCCAAGTAAACCTAATATTTGAACACCTAGTCAACAACTATAAATGCTTAACCATATCCAACTTCTTATGCTACAAGATGTTCAAAAAGACATCTCACATTACTAGATTCTCGTGAAAGAACTTCATTGCTTTGGCATATCAATCACCCTCCATAATAAATCCCTTGAGCTTATTTAAACATTCAATGAATTCATCGTACTCTTGCTATCGAGATAAGCCTCCACTAATGTTACTTGTAGAAGTTGATTCCCCTATCTTTTTCTCCTAAAGTTCTAGTTTGTTCCTATAATTTTCCATTTAACACATCTTCAAGCATGTTGCCCTTTTCTTTTTGTCCTTCTTCTTCACTAGAGATTTTGTTTTCCATGAATTTGGACCAATAACTTCATCCTCCTCTCTATGGGATGATTTGTCTTCCTTATCACTAAATTTGACATCTCCATCATCACTAAATAATGGAGACTTGGTTAAAGGATGTGCATGCATGCTTGTTGCAGTGGTATCTCCAAATATGATACATAAGTCTTGATATTCCTTGCATCCTCTTTTTTTTTTTTAAAACTTACGAGCCATTTTGTGCACCCGAAACAATAATCATGTCACATGAGAATAGATAAAGTGTACAATGTATGAAAAAGTAAACAAATGTTAGACCTTAAAGAGATTTTCCCAACATTCATATTCTGTACTCACTTTGATGATAATAGAGTTATATTGAATCTTAGTTTCTTGGATTAAATTCTTGAAATTCTTCATGTATACCCTCAATTGGTTGCACTTATTCTTTAGTTAGGTACTCGAATAATCCTTGCCAAATTTCATTTGCAAACCACTCTCAATGTTCTTTTAACTAGTTTTAGAAAAGGTAGTCACCATTATATTATCCTTTTTCACTTCCTCAACCATTAGTCCAATCAAATGCATCTCTATTTTATCATTACAAACCATATTATTGTCACTTATCTCTACACACCCATTAGAAATTGCTTTCTTCTTCTATCACTACAAAATATATGTAAGTAAGTAACTTGTTTGCATGGTTCATTTTTTAAAGTTTTAAAATTAGTCCAAATGAGTTACAACAATTAGTTTCTCTTAAGTTTGACATTCAATTGCAATGTAAATGAAACCTATATTACATAAACATCCTGGAATGCAATATGACAATTCATTTCATGCCCATCATCATAATTTCATTCATACTTAGAATTAATCATGCAAACTTTACAATAATGGTCATAAAAGTATTACGTAATCAAAACCATATACACATCAAACACATTAGATACTTACAGAAGATTCTGCCCATAAATGTTAGACACGTTAGATACTAATATGCAATTAGCGAGATAGAGGTTTTTCTAAATAATTTTTATTTTCTACAATACGTTATCTGAATTAGTGATTACACAATTTTCTCATTTTCATCAGCTACAAAGACAACTCATAACATAAGTAGAGAAACCATCAACTCCTTATAATAACACCTATTGTCAAATAGACCATAGAAATCAAACAAAACCAACCATAATTATGAGTTATTATAACCAAATTTGTCACACAGCTAAACCCTAAAGAGGTAATGGATAGATCATTGCCTATAAATCAAGGGACGATTAACAAGGGAGGAGTATTGACGTTGTAACTAAGGACCACTGAGAAGCTTTGATTGCATTTAGTGATGGTTGTAGTGAAATGATCTATCTGTCAATGAGGCGACGCGAGGATAAGACATGATGGTTGGGGAAGATGGGAGCTGTAGTGATGCTGGGAACATACGCGTCTACCGATGATAAGGTGAGCTGAGGAGTAGATGGGACAGCTGCGGCAAACAAAAGGGGTAATGTTGCACATTTTAAGGAGGGAGAGGAGAGAACCAGTTGCTATGTTCTATTTTGCAATTTTTGTGTGTGTTAAAACCTAAAACCAAAACACTATTTTATTTCCTTTTTTTGGCTATCATTTGTTAACCTTTAACGTAATAAAAAAAAATGGAATCAAACATGGTTATAATCCTTGCTTTCTATGGCCATGAAAGCCAAAACATAAAACTGAAACTTGCAATGAAATAACACATGATTTCAATATTTACAACATTTTCAAACAAGTGTAAAAACACTAAAACTTCATTATGCTTAGTTGTCATTATAATGTCACTCACGCACTCTAAAAGCAATTTGAGAATTTAGAAGTCTCCACCTCTACCACCTCTTCACTCCTCCTCATCTCTTCCCCTCTTTCCCAGTACTCCCTTTCTCTCTTTAAAAACCTCCGTCTTCCTCTCGTTAAACCCATCATAACTTTAAGACCCATCTTTTGTTATAAGCCTTTAATGAACATCCTCAACAAACTTAATTTAGGGGTAAGATTGTTGATAAGACCAGAAGTTCAAGAGAGTGACCAAGAGGAACCCAAAAACCCATAATATCAACGATTATCTTTCTACTATTAAGAATGATTAGTTGTTGGTAAATAATATGACTATTAAGAGTGATTAATTTTTGGTAAATAATATGACAATTAAAATTTGTTTAAGAATATGTTTAGTAGTTTTGTTAAGGTTTAAGTTTCAAATAGTTGTTACAATAAACTAGGAGAGTTTGTTATAGCAGTAAATTAGGAGAGTTTGTTATTCCTTTGTGTTTAATTTCAAGTGTTGTACAGTAAAAGGTACAAGTCCATTCAAAATAAAAATTTGTGGTTTAATTCTTATCCTAAGCATAATTCATTTCTTTTACATAAAACTATTGCAATTTTGATTGGGACCTCTCATTGGTAGCAAAGCTGAATTATGGCCACTATCAAAGAAGAAATTAAGAATTTAAAGGTAAGTGTATGAGAGCTTCAGGACAGCTTAAACCAGATGGAGTTTGAGGTTAGTGACGGGCTACAATAGCTTAAGGCTGCCATCAACAAATTGTCTAAAGTCTTGCACACTACCTCTTATATTGGTAATGATAATGACCATCGTAGCCAATCCTCTAGTAGGCGACTTCGTGAACACAATTTTTCAGCAATGGTAATAATAATGACCATGGCAACCAATCTTCATAGCCAAACTAGAATTTTTAAATTTTTTTAGAGATGACCCAACAGAATGGTTCAGCAAGGTATAACAATTTTCTCCTTTCAAAGCACCCTTGAAACTCAAAAAGTGAACTTAGTTTCCTTTCATTTTAGAGGAGAGGCAAACTAATGGTGGCAATGGCTATAATAAGCTTACACAGAAGAGGAAAAGGACATCACATGGGTAATATTTGAAAAAGAGCTTCTAAGCCCTAAAGGCACTTAAGAGGTTAGTGAATTAAATCTTAAAAAATTTAAGCTTAACTTCTAACCAATTTAATTTAATGAGATATGAACAAATGAATACCAAAAAGATAACACACAATACAAAATAAGTAAAGAGAGAGAGAGAGAGGAGAAGGCAAAGACACATGATTTGCTAAAGAAGTTTACCTACCCCAAAGATAAGCTACATTTCCTCTCCAATTACCTATTGGATATTGTTATTTACTACTAATTCTTATAAAAAGAAAGAAAGCAATACAATCTTCTTCTAGGGTGAAGAGTAACCCTTACAAGACCGATCCTTTTCTAGGCAAAGAGAAGCCTTTACAACCAGAATCTTTTAAGGTAAAGAAGAGCCTTGACAAAACATAATCTTCCTTTGTTAAAGAGAAGATCAACCTTATGATCAATCTTTATATGGCAAAGAGGAGCCTTGACACACTTAACCAACAATAACAAATTAAATACCCCTTCACAAGTGACTAAGACACTTAAAAAATGTTTAACTTAAAGTACAATGAATCTAAGGGCTTTAATACTTTCAATAATGATATGAATGATCAATGACCCTAGTGAAAGCTTAAAAAAAAAGTCTAATTGATGCACTAAAAATGTGTATAATGATGAAAACACAATCTGAAACACTCACACAAACCAAACCTAGACAGATTTGAAGGTTAAGATATAAAATGCTTCCAAACACTTAAACATGCCTCTAAAAATTAGTTAGATAGCCAATGATGATCTTGAGGACTTAAATAAATAGAAAAAAAATAACTTGGAAGTAAAAAAATCTGATTTAGATGCTCAAATATATGAATCAATTCTAGTGCACATAATCTAGACAGTTTAAGACAGTCTGCAAATTTAGATCCTAAATAGAAGATATAAGTGCTAAAAAATTAAACAAAAAATACCTGGATAATCCTAAGCTCATAAAAAAAAACTAATCATAATAAGTGTGCACACCAAAAACTAATTTTGATAATCAAAACACAAAGTTAGCACATGCACATAAAAACAGTAACAATTTAGGTGTATCTAAAAAAACAATTTAAAAACCACTAAAATAATCTTCGAAAAATTTGAAAAAATAATTAAAAACACTTAAGGAATCTTAAGCAATCAGAAAATAATTATTTCAAGAGTTTAGAAAATGATTAAAATATCTAGAATCATGTTGAAAATTTTGATAAAAAAGCCTGGATAGATTTGGTGTCTCTGAAAAGAATTGACTTAAAAGTTAAGAAATAATCTTCCAAAAATAGAAATAAAAAACAGACAACCTCTAGGAACTTTAAGTTCAAAATTAGGGAAATAGATTAAGGTATTGAAAATCAATATCCAAAACAGATCAAAACAAACAAAATCTGTTTTAATGAAGTTGAAAGATAAAGCTCTAATATATCAAAATAATCACCTTAAAAATAAAAACTATGATTGATTCAACTCATAAACACTTAATTTAATATAAAATAACAATCTCACAATTTAACAATAGATTAGAGTGGATAGAGATAAGAGAAAACCAAAACAATACAGAATACAGATAACTTATAGATGTGAGGAAGACTGATCTTTCAAATATGATTAAAGCACTCAAAAATAAGTTTTTAGAGTTTAAGGAGGCTAAGACATCTATTAGGGAAGGTTCTACAGCTTTTTGTTATTAATCATAGCCATTTAGACACAAAATATGAATTAATTCCAAGAAAGGAAATAAAGAATCATTGGATAGAGATCTAAATGACGGGCTGCTGGAGTACAACTGCGTCGTTGTGCTCTTCATCAAAATGTTTTTTTGCTCTAAAAATCAAACATCTGAAAGAAAATAATTCCGACCAATTTCAAACATTATCCTAGCATAGAATAGGACCTCAAACAAGTTTTAAGACGTAATTTAAGACTATAAGATAAATCAACATAATTTAACAACTTAAAAATTAGTGAATTTACTATTATACGAAACTTTATGCAATTTAACATAAAATTACATGCAATGCATGATCAATATTGAGCCCCTAGGTTAATTGGATAATAAGGAAAACTTACAATTGTATGCAAGACACCCTAACTAAGGTCTTGCAGCTTCCATATATCTTGTTCTTCCTTTAGCTTCATTTTAGTTCTTGAAACTTCAAGCTTTACACATAAAACTATATTGAAATAAACCTATCTTTGAATTTCACAATCCAAGCTCAAATAATTAGTAATAATTATGTTTTGTTATCATTAAAATTAAGATTCGAACCTCTCTTGGTTTAACAGAGCTATATGCACGATTTAGTTTATTGGAGTTTGAAGATTTTGAAGAAATGCTATCTAGAGTGAGGCAAGTGTGTTCTTTACAAGGCTACCAAAAGGAATTTGAGAAGTTAGGAAATTATGTGTATGGATAGACACAGAAGACACTGGTAGGGACATTTATGGGTAGCCTTAAACTAGAAATTTCAAAAGAGATTTGAATGTTTAAGCCTAAGACACTGAAGGGAGTAATTATTCTGGTATGAATGCGGGATGGACAATTATCTCGCTAATAAAAAATTATAAGGCCATCACACTCTAATCGCACTCAAGCTAACCTTGCTTTACCTATAAAATCTAACCCACCCTCTCCCGTGAAGAGATTAATGTGGGATGAGATACAATAGTAGTGAGTTCAAAATCTCTGCTTTAATTATGACAAATTTACTTCTGGTCATAAGTGTTATAAACCATAATTACTGTTGTTAAAAGGGGAGACAAATTGCACTAATGAAGAGAAAAAGGAGGAATCCATGGCTAAGATATATGATGAGTTAGAAATATGGCTTCATGCATTATTAGGGTGATCTTCTCCATGAACTATAAGAATTTCAGCAAAAATAGGGAATCATGAAATGATCATTGTTATGCTTATATGGCCCATAAAGGGGGTGAATTACCTATTAAAATTTCTCTTAAATTATTCAACCTAAGCTTTTACTAATGTATTTAATCATAGAAGCTAAAAAACAATTCTAATTTATCGAATTAATCAATAATTATAAAATATAAAATATAAAATAAATGCATAAAAATAAAAGAGTGAGGGAACAGAGACATAAATGATTTATTCTTATTCGGAGCGGTTTACTTGTCCCTACATCTAGTCCCTAACACCATTGTTGAGATTTTTGCGCTATTGCAACCAAAACAAATACAACGTTAGCAATACAATCTTTTTTCAAGACTCAAGGATAAACTTTCACTCTTTCTTTCAAGGTTAAAGAATAACCTACCACTCCCTTTTCTAAGGCTAAAGGGTAACCTCACAACACTCTTCTGTTTCAAGGATCAAGAATAACTCTTATAATAATTCACTTAAAATTTCGACCATTCTCATAATGACACCTTACATAATTTGTCACTTTTCACCTACTAAGGTGTATAAGGGCTCACACTAAACTTAAGAATGAATGCATAACCAAACTCAACACTAAAAGAACACAACTTCATTAAGGCCTTGTTTAGTTTTGTTTATGCTTTTGGTTTTCATTTCCTATTTTTTTAAAACACAAAAATTGAAAAAAAAGCACAGAAAACATAAAAATAACACACTAATATAGTATAGAAATTGAAAAAAAAACACAAAGCCCAATAAAAAAAATAAAAACTACAACCAAAAACTATAACCAACAATCCAACTAATCGTACCCTAAAAAACTCATAAGCACACTAAAAAATACTCAATCTTAATGTATGAACACTTGCTATGTTTCTTATATACAAAAACCATATAAACAACATATATTTATACTAAAAAATCTCAATATACCCATTATATTACCATTGTCCAATGTTTCTTAACATTTATTAACATTACCATTGCAAAACTAGTCGTTTTCCAAAGTTAAGCTATAGATTCGCTACCTTCAGTTGACCGAACTCACTGGTCAGTTGACTGATCTATGTTCAATCGACCAATAATCTGCATTCGGTCTATCGATCCCTTTGGAATCAATGCATTCTAACCTATATTGGCCCAAAACAAACCAAATTTAATCCCAATCATATCCTAACCCAAACTAATATATTTAAACATATACTAAACAATTCCAACTATATCTTAACACATTTTACATAATTTAACATATTCAAATTTATTCATCTTACCAAATTACCTTATTATATTAATCTAACGAATTTCAATCTTCTTATCACATATCATGTGTTCATTCAAATATCAAGAGGATTTTTACCTGCTTCAAACACAACTAACACCTCTTAATTATGCGACTTCTTATGCAACATACTAAACATGAATGCATATGCATGATTGAGCCCTTTTAACACTATGGTAAGATAAAAGAAAAGATTTGCAAAGACTTATTCACTAACCTAATGCTTTTCTTTCTCATCATTTTGATATTCATACATCTCTAACATACTTCATGAACTCCATATACATCCCTTATTATCAAGGCTAAAACATACTTGCACTTCAAGTCTTCACCAAACACTTAATGACTTGTTTTCATCAAACCTATTTTAATAAACATAACAAGCTCCACAAAAGTATTAGTAAAAACACTTTGTCATCATCAAAATAAATGTGCAACCAACCTTAGTTCAACAATCATACTTATTGAGAGCGAGTCTACTTATAACTTTATTAGTGACAAAATGGCCACAAGATTGCAACTTCCAATAATATCAATAGAACCATTCATGGTTAAAATGGCTAATGAAGTTCCTTTAAAATGCCAAGGGAGGTTCAAACATGTGAATATGTTGCTCTAAGGTATTCCTTTCTCTATTACACTTTACTTTTTACTATTAATGGGGTTAGACTTGGTGTTAAAAGTTCAATGGTTGGAGCAATTAGGCATGGTGGTGTGTGATTAGAAGAAGATGACTATGGAATTTCAATGAAAAAATCAAGCACAGAAACTCTATGGAATTGATGTTCAATCTATTCAAACGACATTTATACAGAATCTTTTAAAGGAATTACACTAACGAAATGTTATGTTTGCTATTTGCTTGCAATATTAGGAAAAATTACCATAAGTGGGGTTCGTCCAAAAATGCAATAGTTGTTACAAGCCTTTTGAGTACATTTTTGAAGAGCCAAATCAACTTCTCTTAACAAATGAAATTAAGCTTATGATCTCCCTCTAGGAAGGAAATGAGTCTATTAACGCGAGGCCTTATAAATATGCCTACTTTCAGAAAGCTAAAATTGAAAAACAAATACAGGAAATATTAAGATTAGGGCTAATTAGATAAAGTACTTGTCTGTTCTCATCTCTTATTTCATTAGTAACAAAGAAAGATGATACTTGACACTTTTGGATGGATTATAGGGTCCTTAATTTTGTAACTGTTAAAGATCTCTTTCTGATTCCTGTAGTGGATGACATGTTAAACGAGCTTCATGGGACAACTTATTTCATATAAGGGCCTTCTTAATCTAATGGCAAGAATTTAATTTTTTATAGTAATGGATTATCTTAACAAGCATGCCCATTTTATTGATTTAGTCTATCCCTATACAATGAAAAATTTTCAAGATGTCAGGCACACAATTGAATATAAGTTCCTCTTATCACCCACAGATTGACAGTCAGTCTTAAATAGTCGACTGGTGGTTTAAACAATATTTGAGATGCTTTATTGATCAACAACCTTGTGAATATAGTTTCTTCCTTCTATGGGCTAAGTTTTGGTACAACACCACTCATCATTTATCCGTTGGGATGCCACCCTTTCAAGCATCCTATTGGCATTTACCTTTAATGATTCCTCATTATAAAATAGGTAGGTTGATAGTATAAAAAGTTGACTAACAACTGGTTACAAGGGATGCAATATTAGGCCAACTTAAACCAATCTTAGTATTGCTAACAATCGTATATAGTAGATAGTCAATTCCAAAAGGTGACAATAGTATGTTGAATTCGAAGTAGGTGATTGTTTTTCCTTCAATTACATCCTTTCCTGCCAACACATTGTATCTGCCTGAGCTTGTCAGAACCTAGCTAATCATTTTTATAGTCCATAATAGATTAAGAAAAATATTCGTAAAGTAGCTTATCAACTCAAAATTTATGAATTATCTCGTATTCATTCTGTCTTCCATGTCTCATTACTTACGAAAACAAGTTGGAGACACCATCATGACCATCTTAGAGATACCTCCTATTACTGATGGAGGAATTATAATAGAACTTAAAAATATTTTGGACACCCACTAGATCAAAAGGGGATCATACCTAAAGAATAAAGTTGGTAAAATGGAAGCACTTGCTAGTTAAGGATGCCATTTGGCATGGTCTTCACCAACTACAGGACATATTTCTAAATTAGAACCTTGAGGACAAGGTTTAATAGCAAGGGGACGGTATTGATAAGACTAAAAGGTCTTAAAGAGTGACTAATAGGAACTTAGGAACCCATGATATTAGTAGTAAATAAACCACGCAAAGCCGCATATGAGAGTTCTAAGGGATTTGACTTATTATGTTTCTACTATTAAGAATGAGTCAATTAGTTATTAGTAAATAATACGGCAATTAAAATTGTACCAATTTTATAGGAACGTGTATAGTAGTTTTATTAAGGTTTAAGTCTCAAATAATTATTGCAATAAACTAGGAAAGTTTGTTATAGCAGTAAATTAAGAGAGTTTGTTATTCCTTTGTGTGTAAGTTCATGTGATATGTAATAAAAAGGTACAAGTTCATTTAAAATAAAACTTTGGGGTTTAATTCTCACCCGAAACAGAATTCCTTTCTTTTACATAAAACTACTACAGTTTTGACTGAGACCTATCAATCATCGTACCCTTCAACTATGGACCTAAACATACCTCAAGGTCTTAACGATTATGTATTTGCTCCTACCCAATAGTTTTCCCAATTCAAAGTGGCTGCTTTTAGGGTGTGGAATTGATTTTTCAAAGAGTGTCAAGTGTCACCAAGATTGAGGATGGGTTTTCTTAGGGTCTTCTACACAACACCTACATATGAGGTTAGGTATTTTTGAAACGAATGTTAAGACTAGTATTCCTATTTATGTCAGATACTAGTTAGTATTCTATAAAGATACGGTACGAAAAAAAAG
>JAOXYD010036841.1:0-13887 GCA_028565735.1 Pinacopodium congolense | reverse complement strand
AAGGCCTAACCACCTTTTAACTTCTGAAATGGTTTCTTTCTTAGATCGTTTTGGACATTTCCTCAATCATTTGCATCAACTTACAAATGAACATTTACAAATATAAATAGAACATTTAAGCATCAAAATAAGGGTAAATGCACATAAAATAATAATTGAAAATACATCAAATTATGTCCCAAATTGCTCTCCCTTTCTTAAATATTTACTTGTCCTAAAATATGACATAAGTATAGCAAAAATGATCGAAACTTATCAAACATAACCATTAAAGAGATTTCCTTAATCATTTAAGTATAATGAACCATTAAGATGATATATATCTAATTAATCATATCAAATCAAAAATGAAATTAAATCACTTTATGCTTCTTCAATCAACTTAAGTCACAAAATTCAATTCCATATGTAAAATAAATAGACATAAAGTTATATGCATAAACTTTTTAAACAAATCATCATCACTTATTCATTATGCACACCAAAACATAAACAAAAAATATAAGCTTTTAAAGGCTTGGTTGAGAAGTCACATAGCCTTTTTATGCAAAAGTGAACACCTTGTCATGAACACCTTCGGTTACTCAACTAAATCTCCTTATATGAACTGGCTACTAGCACCACTCTTTAACTTCAACATTTTTATAAAAAAGAAGCTTGCAAAGTGAATGAAAACTTGCTCATTTATTCACATGTTTTCTATTTCTTTTTAACTAATTTTTGCATGTTTTTTTTTTCATTTTAACTTAAACAAGATGATGAATACGTTTAAAAGAAGTCACAAATCACTTAGGAATATTCATGTTAGACATAGAAATCATAATGATCAACAGGTATTTATTATCTAAAACATGAAGTAATTTAAACACTTTTGGTCATTAACATTCATAATCAACCATATAGAATCTTAAATCGTCAAAATACTCGAACTCAAAAGGAAAAATGTTAAATAATATGCATCAAAATTGAAAAATTTTTCCAGAAATTATATGTTGTGGCAAGAAAAAAAAAGATAAAATGATGAGCTTTTGGACATACTATCCCTCCCTAATTTAACGTTGTCTTCAATGTTTATAAAGTAATAATAAAGCATAAAATAGGAGAAAAGGGAAAGGAATACACTTGTATAATGATGTAATCTGAATATCGCTCTATTAAAGCATAGAAAAGACTGGTTGTAATAACTGAAAATCCATAAAAAGAAAATCAAAGCACCAGAGAGAAGATAAAAGTAAGCCATGCTCCATGAGAGTAAACATGAATAAAGTACATTAAGGAGCACAAAATGGAAACAAAATAGAGGCACACCAAATTAAGGAACAAACACCAAAAGCACACCAATTACAATACTAGCACACATATCAAAACAAGACACATCCACATATATAAGTAGTTAAAATGGAAATTCCTAGTTCAATGAGGATCATAAAGTATGAGAGTTTAAACGAACTCCTTGACTATACTAGGTATGTAAATCTTGACTCTTTGTCCATTGACTTTAAAGTCATGTGACCATTGGTAATTTTAATTGTGTCATAAGGATAAGCCTTTGTCACTTCAAAAGATTGTTCCATCTTGATCTTAACTTCTCAACAAAGAATTTCAACCTTAAATTATAAACCAAGACTTTATCACCTAACTTAATCTCATAACAGAGAACATGTTTATTATTCCATCTCTTAACTTTTGCCTTATAGAACTTAAAGTTGTTATAAGTATTAAGTCGAAACTCATCCAACTCATTTAACTGTAATAATATCTTTTCACCAATTTTCTTTGAATCAAACTTAAGAAATTCAATAGACCAATATGTCTAACTCTATAGGTAAATGACAAGATTTCCTTTAAGCTAACCTATAAGGAGACATACCAATGGGTGTCTTGAAAGCAATTATATAAGCCTATAATACATCTTCTAATTTTAAGAACCAATCTTTCCATGATGAATTAATGGTCTTTTCTAAGATTCTCTTGATTTCTTGATTTGATATCTTAACTTAACCATTAGTTTGAGAATGATAGGGAATGCCAACCTTATGGGTAATGTCAGATTTAGCTAAGAAGGTATCAAATTGATTATTAAGTGTTAACCACCATCACTAACAATTACTTTAGGTGTACCAAATCTTGTAAAGATATTTTTATTTAAGAACTAAATAACGCCCCTCACATAATTAGTTGATAAAGCAATGTTATTGGTTAGTTTAATATAAATTTTATCCAAATTAACTGTCAACTAATTCAGCGCAATTTCTCTTAAAATGATTCAAAACCATCAAATATGACAAGTGTACCAGTCAATAAGTAATACAGTTATAGTATTATTATGATTTTGGAATGTTGAACCCACAGGGAATAAGGGGAATACTAAGGCAATTGAATTACAACTATTTAATGAGCTCTGGATTGTTAAATTAAAAAGGGTAGAACTATTAAATTAACTAATGTTAAACTAAAGATGGTTCCATCTTATTTTGGTAATGAAAAAATAACCTTTGGTACTAATGTATTTGTTTTTAAGTATGCTTGAAAGATAGGTTGGATAAAGTTCAAGCTAACTAATTAAGGAGTCTGGAAGAAGAAAATGAATAATCATATGAAGACTCAAAGTTTGAAGAAAAAGTATAGAATAAGTTTAATTTTAGTTTATTTATATTAAACTTTGTTGGCTTTTATTTTGGTGTTCTTAAGAGGCTCATATTTAACTGTTGAAGCATACATATTTTAGAATATGCATATAGGTGCATAATCAAGAGGTTTTATATGTTTTAATGTAATTAAATGAGAATAAACCTCTTGATACTTATTTCAATTATTTAGGAAAACATAACATAAGGTGTGAAAGAGATTAAGACTTGTTTTGATATATGTGTGGTCTTCGAAAGTGCTAAATACCGTAGAGAAATGTTTATGATTATTTGGCTAAGTGTGGTCCTTAGGTCAGTCAACCGAATGGGGTAGGTCGGTTGACTAAATAATTGTGATCGGTCAATCGAATAATTGGCAAAGGTTTATTGGTAGACTGAATGAATAGATCGATCGACCGAAGCACAGGGCGAAGGCCTATTAGTCGACTGAACTAAGAGATCAGTCGATTAAATAAAGTGAAAGTTATAGTTTACACAACGTATTGTAACATTATATAACAATTAAAATTATTAATGAATTTTTCCCGTTGGACAAATGGTAATATTATCGTTGTCCAACGGATACATAATAAATTTTTAGTATAAATATGTTGTGTTTTTATGTTTACGTAAGTGTTGAAAATATAGAGTTTTTAAGCATGAAAGTTTAAGTAATATAGAGCGTGTTTTATGTGAGGCGTGTGAGTATCTTTTGTGCATTCATCCATTTAGCCTCTCATGATTATTAAGTGAAATCAAGTGAAGTATTTTTCAATTGTATCATTATTATGAGTGGTTGAAAGGTTATTCTTGAACTTAGAAAAAAGAAATGAGTGAAAGGTTCTCCTTTACCTTGTGAAAAGGGACTGTACTTATTACATTATTATCTTCAAGTTATTATAAGAAAAAAAAAGCTCAACAGTGGTATTGGGGATTGGGTTAGGAGTAAGTGGATAGCTCCAAACCAGGATAAATCATGATGTACTCTCTCATTTCTTTATACTTTTATTTTTCGCATCTATATTATCTGTTTATTTTTGGGTAAATTTGTTTAAGCTTTTGCATTTGTATTTATTCCGTGAAAGAATTTTTTTATACACTAATTCACCTCCCCTTATAGTGCCATATCTATCCTAACAACTTAAAAACAACCAAGTTATCCTAGAAGCTTCCAAACATTGCTACATGTTTCAAATTGAATTAAGAATTGCCAAATTGACTATTTAGCTAAGGCTTAGGCTTTAAATGGATTAATTGAGTTATGGAAAGGATTGAAATGCCTAATCTAGGGTCTTCACTGAAACAAACACACTACTATGGTTAAGACAATGCCTTTTCTCTAATGATCCTAAATTAAATTTGGTCATTTATCAATTAATAGGGATTAGGTTTAAAGTTTAAGAAGTTCTAATCTTAAATTCTATATTTAAGATTAGTACCCTCATAATTAACCAAAGTAGATTTCTTGGACCTTTAATTTAAATAATGTTATTTACTGATTTTTCCAATGATTAAAGTAAATTTCTCGGATCTTTAATCATCTTTTATCTTATCTTCAGTGATTAAGTTAAGACAAGCCTTAAGAACTCATATAAACAAAGATTATCATTGAACCATACGATAAAAACTCATTCAATCCATTTAAGAACCTGACCTTAACTTGAAATCATATTAAAAAATTATAAATAAACAAGAAATTTTATATTCAAACATGAACAACATATTATTGAACATATTTGAATAAAGAGAGTGAGATAAGTGAAAGAAGAGTTTAGATTTCACTAAATAATGTTCCAAAATGATAAACAACCTTCAATCACCTTAAAAAACTCATAGAAATCCTAAAAACAACATTACAATACCAAGAGCAAAGCTAGGAAAAGAAAAGAAAAGATAGAAAAGAAGAAACCTTAAGCTAAATCTTGAATTTTGCAGCCTAAATCTGGTCTCTCCTTTTCGAAATTGGGTTCTTAAGCTTCATGCATGTCTCAGTTACAAGTGGGAAGCAAGTGGACAAGTTGTAGCTAATCAGAATTGAAGAACCAGCTAGAAATGTGTCGATTGATACTTAAATAGTGCCTAAAAGGAGTTAAACAACATTGTTTGAATGCCATCATTTGACTCTAAATGTTAACTTAAATATAGGTCTAAAAGGGTTAAACACGGGCTAGCTATAGACTCACGTTTTACTCTTGCTTTTGCTCTAATCTTCATAATTTCTTAGATTTTCCCTTTAATTTGATATTAAATTGTAAGCTAAACATTTTAAGACATAAATCAAACATTTAAACTTCAAAATAGGTTGAATTTACATCAAATTATTAAGGAAAATCATATGAAATGAACTCCTATCAATTTACCAACACTTAAACATTTGCTTGTCCTCAAGCAAATCAATTTATCATCAATTTCAAAATAACATATAATCCAAGAAAATTAATTCCAATTCATAAAAAATGTCATTGAAAAGATTTCCTCAATAATTTAATTAATATGACAAACAAAGAGGTTATAAAATTGATTCATCTAATCAAGCCACAAATGAAATCACCCACTCCATGTTTCTTCTCGTTCATCCTAAGTCACAAAATTCAAGTCCAACTGTAAAATGAATCTAAACTAAGTGAAAGTATCATCCTTTAAATTAACTTTCACACACTTAATCAATTAAATAGCAAAATTTTAAACAATAATGTGAGCTTGATTTGGTTAAGTGATCATTTAATCTTTTTGCCCAAAGATGAATATTTTGTTGTGAACATCCCCAATTACTCGATTAAATCACCTCACATGAATTGGCTACTAACACCACTTTTTAACTTCAACCAATTGGTTTGAAGTTAGTGGAGTTAATGAAAACTTGCTTAATTTTAATTCAATTTAAGCACATTATGTTATTCTTTCTAGTTTTTACACTTTCTTTTTCACTTTAATTAAATTTTAAACAAGAAAGGATGATAGAAATGTATAAAATATGCAACAATTTGGTTAAAAATATTCATTTTAGAATTGGAATGTCATAAAGATCATAAGGAATTAATCATCTAAAACATGAAGTGATTTAAAATCAATTGATCATCAATTATCAAAATCAAAAGTATAACATTTAATTTGTCAAAAGAATTGAAATCAAAAGAAAAAAAATGTTAAATGATATGCATCAAAATTGAAAAAATTTCCTAAAAAAATTATAGATTATCTTTAAAAAGATGATAAATTCACATGCTATAGGAAAAGTAAAACAAGTGCAAAAAAATCATGCTATCTCTCCCCCACACTTAAATTTGAACATTCTCCTAAATGTTCATATAATTAACCATAAAGCAACAGATAAGGAGAAAAAGGGAAAGAAAGCACTCGGAATGAAATGATAATATCTGTAACACTTTGTTAAAGTGAACATTGAAATTTGATCTTTGCTTACAACATTTTGAAAATCATAAATAGGAAATGAATGCATAAAAGAGAATAATGAAAGAAACCATGCTCCATATATAGATAACTAATCCAAATACTTAAATGGAGTCAGAATACATGAAAGGAACCCAAGAAGCTACCAAAATACAGCTTAAACAAACATAAATACAACTAAAAAGAAGCATTAAGAGGAAACAAAAACATAAGTACATGAACAAAGTGAAATTTATAAACACTAAGCACTGGGACTAGGATCATCCATCTACTGATGTGCCTCTATGCGCTCTTCAATATGCTTAAGTCACTGCTTAATATGACCTATACGAGAATCCATCCCATCTATCTGAGAAACAAGAGAAACCAAACTAGTCTCCATACAACTCTCCATCCTTAAAATAAGAGTAATCAAATCACTAGAGGGTGTCTCGATAGGAGGTGTAGATGGTACATAGGCTGGTGTATGATTAATTGGAGGCAGCTTATGAGCACTAGGAGTGGCTTTTGAGGAAACGTCTCTTATAACCTCCTTAGGTGTAACAGTAGTTAACGTTGGAATCTCTGCCTCATATATACACTTTCCCACTTGTAAAGATCTGAAAGCAGTGTTCCTCCACTCTCCTCTAATTTTATAATAAGACCATAGTTTTATAAGTGAAAAAGAGATATAGTTGGTGGCCCTAACTGGAATCTCACCATCAAAAGAAACTCCTAATAGCTCAAATATTCTCATAAGCAAATATGGAAAGCAGAAGTTTTTTGTCTGGTGAGAAAATCAAACTATATTCCTTATACTATGTAAAATGAATCTTACAAGGGGAAAACCCTCTATATCTCCAAGCCCATAAAGCAGCTTGCATAACAAATATGTATCATCAAACTTAATCTCATTAAGATCATTAGGCCTAGGAAGTGCATTTGCACTACAAATGGCTTCAACAATGTGATCCCGAATAGACAATTTATTAGTAGGATATCCTTTCCTACTAGGTGGACTAACCAATTCTAATAAAGTCTTAACGCTATCAATAAAAAATGAGAGATTGGAAAGAATTGAATCACCTCAAACTCTATCTATGTTATGAATATAAATTTCTCCCATATTCGATACCCCTAAAAATGCAGAAAGAAATGAACGAGTGATAATAATGGGGATACCTCACATCGATAAGCGAATTTCAAGAAGATTAGAGAAATTCTTCTCCTCGATATTGGCGAAGAACTCCTTGATTAATAATGGATAATACATTTCTACAAGCTTGCGTATAGGAAGCCATTGGAAGGCTAAAAAAATATATAAAATATGGAATTCAGCCTCCACATCTGGCTCCATGAATTGCTTAACCATGATCTTTTTTTAACTAAATCCTCAATCCAGTTGTAGATGTCTCGACTCGTGAACTGAGACACATTATATATAGGTATTTTTCATGAAATTTAAGAGCCAAAAGACTGCCTAGGTGCCATTTAAATTAAAATTGTTCAATAATAATACCACAAATATTTAGCAAACACAAAGAAATGAAGAATATTTTTCGAGATTTTGTATAAATATTCAATTTACTAGAAAATTTCTAAAATTTTGATGATGAAATTGAGCAAAAAAATAGGTACCATTAGAAAGCTTATGAAATTTGTAATACAATAGTACCGAAATCTAAACAAATGGATTACTAAATCTCAAGGAAAATATAAAAAATTTACCTCAGAGTTAAATAATGAACACTGAATTTTCAGAGGTATTTATTGGTGATTCTAGTGAGTTTCAATTCAAATGGATAGTAAAATTGATAGAAAATGAAAAATTCGTCAATTTGAGACTAAGAACGCTCAATTTGAGTGAAAAATGAGCGAGATATGGTGATTTTAAGGAAAAAAGAGGCGAGCTGCATCAAGGAGTTGAATGGCGGAAAGAAGAAGAAGATGAAAAGAGGAACAATGCCATTTTTATCTAAAACAAGGAGTTAAACGATGATACCTGAGAAGTTAAACAACATCGTTTAATCACTCACATTTAAATCTCCAAAAAGGGTAAAATGGCAGGTTAGAGGGATTAAACACCACCGTTTAAACTCCTCTATTTTAGTCTTTAGAAAACAAATTTTCAAAGGAAAAATCACATCTAACTTTAACAATTCAATCCCAATTCAAGTCATAATTAGTCTAAATAGATTAAACACAAGATTGAAAAATAGATTAAGGTTTAAAACATAGGAAATACATTGAAATTAATTAAAAAGGACTTAAGCACAATTAAAAAAAGGACTTCAACTTAAAAAAATTAAACACTTTAATTTTTAAAAAGAGAAAGTGTCAACACTAAATTAAACTTAAATCTCACATAAAAAATGAAATTAAGAGGAAACACAGTAAATAAAAACTTAGATAAAGAAAAAAACATTAAAAATACCAACAACCTAGAGACTTAACAAATTAATAAAAGAGAAGAACTTGCACACACATACTCAAACAAATTAAAAACTGAAGGAAAGTCTTAAAAAAACCCTAAATAAGATTTAAGAAAACACACTAGGGTATAATTAAGGATTCCTAAGAGAGACTTTTAAGACTAGAACAAACAAAAAAAACACACACACGCACACACACACACACACTAAAAATCTAAAAGCAACTTAGAAACACACCCGAAAAATATAATAGATTAAAAATTTAACCTAAGAGACACCAAAAGGAAACAAAAAACTTAATTTATGGTTGGGTTGCCTCCTAACAAGTGCTTCTTTAAGGTCTTTTAGTTGGACCTTAAAATTAGGGAATCTTCAATTCCAAGTTTAGCTTATCACCTAATTTACTTACTTCATTCTTTAGGTAAGGGCAACCAAATGTTCCAAAGGGTACTAGATCCTTAATTAAGAGTTTAAAAACATCGCCAATCCTTCCTTTGAAAAGGAAAAAAATGCAAAGCTCTTACCCTTAACAAAGTACCATGGAATAAGGTTAATAATCATTACTTTTTGCCTAGGATTAAAAGTAGTAACACCTACAAAATCAAAGCTCTCATATGATACTTTGCTTGGCTCATCCTTAATAATCTC
This sequence comes from Pinacopodium congolense, assembly GCA_028565735.1. Lineage (NCBI taxonomy): Eukaryota > Viridiplantae > Streptophyta > Magnoliopsida > Malpighiales > Erythroxylaceae > Pinacopodium > Pinacopodium congolense. Next base: position 4,790 of record JAOXYD010036841.1, on the reverse strand, counting down.
ATCACCAGCCTCAATCTCACTCTCCTTTGATTCAATAAGAAGTTTTTCCTCTCCACCAATGATGTTTTCTTCATGACTTGTACCAGTTTCTTCATCTAGTAGAAGGTATTAATTTAAAATTTTAGTAAATTGAATCATAAAGTTATAAAGTGATTCATCACTCTCTAAGAATTCATCATAAAGTTCAAATGTTTCATTTTCAATATCATGGTTATTATTCATGCTCACATCAGCTTCCACATCATTATCTAGATGAAAAATTATTTCATCATTCTCCAAGGCTTCATTATAAGTTCTAACATTTTTTAAGTCATGAACTTGGTAATGATGAAAACATTCATTAACCTCCACATCATTAATAGCGGAAGAAATTAAAAACTCTTGCTCATCATCATTTGGTTGAAAGGAGATAGAAAGCTCTTGCTCACCATCATACATGTCAAAATTATTTAATTCACTTAATTCTAATACAGGTGAAGCATGCAATGAAAATGGAGAATACTTTTAAATGGATCCTTCTAATTTTGCACACTTTGATTCTAATTGCAATTCTAAAAAATCCTTATCCCAATTCCTACTTTCCTTAATAAGGGATTTCATTTCTCTAAACTCTCTCATTAAATCCTTCATTTGAATTAATTTAGCTATTTTAGCTTTATGATTAGATGAAGGTTCATAAGATGGTCTAGAAAATTGCTCAAAAAAATCCTAGAAATGAAATGATTGACAAGGAGCAAAAAATGGTTTAAATTGAGATGGTTTTTGCTAAGAAAAATCAGGATAAGTGGAATGATCTAAAGCATAGGATTCATGATTTAATTCACTGTGGTTCTCCCATTCGTTACCTACCTTTTCAAGCTCATAACATTGGCAATCTTACCAATAATCATATTACCCCTACATCTTTTAATGACTAGAACTAAGCACCAAAAGATGTGTAACACACAAATTAAATGGAAACAAGCACAAAAATAATAGAAAAGCAACACAACAAATAAATAAGAAGAGCAAAACAACATAACACAATATAAACAATATTTACACCCTATAATAAATGATACCGATATATTTCTAATATCACAATCTACTTCCCGGACAATAGTGCCAAAAACTTATTATTGATTAGTTTAATACAAAATTTATCCTAATTAACTATCAACTAATTCAAGCGTAATTTCTTTTAAAATGATTCAAAAAAAAAAATAGGGAAAGTACACTGGTTGATAAGTAATAAAGTGGAGTATTATTATGAATCTGAAATGTCAAACCCACGGAGAATAAGGTGATGGTGGAACTGTCCCTAACTTAACAAATAATAAAATACTTAACTACTGAAATAGCTATGTAGTAGGGCAAGTCAGGGTTGATCTTACTGAGAACTGGTAGGGTTTCTAAGCTATTCCTAAGGTTGCACTAAAAGAAAATAAAAAACCTTGAAAGCAAAGACATTAAAAAACATAACAAACGAAAAAAAAAAAACCAAGGATGCAAAACACAAGGAAACATATAATAATAAAAGCAAAATGAGTGGAAGATATATTAGGGATTCAGACTTATAATTGATCCTCGAAATAATTAAATTGTGATTAGTCTAAGATGCTAGCCTTTAGATCTAAACAAGTTCTTAAATCATATGTTCCACTAATTTAGGATAAATCCAATAAGCTCTGAAAGTATCCCTAACTATGCGACAACTTGGAACAAGTTCTCTACATTTAATAGTGCAGTAGCTTTAATTACTAGGGAACAGTTAGCATAAGCCACAATCTTACAAGCTCAGATTATGTAACTTAGAGAATTGAAATCTTTTATTAATTAGTTAAGTTTACTGACAAAACTAATTAACCTATTACAGTTTATAGAAATCACTAAGACTATTATGTAGCCAAGCTTATTCCTAGAAATTGAACTAGACATTATACCTCAGGTGATCAATCCTATATATTAATCCTTAATTCATGTCATTTAAATATAATTTCAATTCAACCTTGACCTAAATCACAAAACCCAATTAATTCCTAATTAATTCTCACAATTAATCATAAAAAATCCCATAAATAACTTCTAACACAAGTACAACCTAAGCCAACAACATGAAATTAACTAAAAAAGGATAAATAAACAATAAAATAACACAAATAAGGGCTAGAAAATAATAACAACACTGTTGAAAAATTAACTTAGGCATTCCATTACCAAAATTTAAAGGTTCATATAAGAAAAAGGCATAAAACATAACCCAAACATTACAACTAAGGAAAGCATTAAACTAATGAGCTAAAAATGAAAGCATTCGGCATTATAGAACATAAAGCAAATTAAAATGAAAAACAAAAGCTAAACTAATGAAAAACACAACTAAATGAATGAAAAGAAGCAAAACAAAACGAAAATCCATGGAGAGCTTTAAGGAAAGCATTTCCATCCACCAAGGAGAGCAAGCTCCGTGTTGATGTCGTCTTTACCCCTTGGAAAGCTTCTCCCCTTTATAATTGTTACTCCTGACTTTTATATATATGGAAAGCCCCTTTTAAGACATTTAAAGCTTTTTGTCCTTTTTCTCTCTAGGGCTACTTGCTCTCCATCCATTAAGTTTTCCTTTAAATTTTAATTGCTTTTTGTCTTCCTTCTAATTAGTAATGTGACCAAAGCTTTATTAAAGCTTTTGTGCTTTTTGTCTTCTTCTCTAAAGCTTGTTAAAACGTCATATGTCTTAAGCTTTCTCATATTTTCTTTAACGTTACTCCTCTTTAAAATCCTCTTATTAAAATCTTCCAAGAAAAGCTTTCTTTGGTTTTTCTTTAAGGAGCAAGAAATGTGTCCCACTCACTCCAAGCCTCCCCTCCAAGATTTTTTATGTCATTTCTTTCCAAAGAATTTTAAAAGCTTTTTGTGTCCGAGCTTAGGAAAGCTTCTCCCTTAAACGCTTTTGCTTGATGCCATTTTAAGCCTTTTCATATTTAAACATTTTTGCTCCAATTTACTTTAAAACCTTGCCTTTTTGGTCTCAAACGTGTATCAATATATCCAACCTAGCATTTAACAAAAATTGAACACAAATTGAACACAAATTGAGTATTTTATCTTGAAAATAGGATTAAAATCACGTGGAAATGCATAAGAAATCGTAAGATAATTCAATCCTATCTGGTGATACGAAGGTAGTCAAATTACAATTATTTAGGGAGCTCATGATTGCTAAAATAAAAGGGTTAGAACTACTAAATTTACTTAAAAACAACTAAGCTAACCTAGAAGCTTTCAAGCATTGCTACGGATTCTAAATTGAATTAAGAATTGCCAAATTGACTATTTAGCTAAGGCTTACATTTTAAATGGATTAATTGAGTTATGGAAAGGATTGGAATTCCTAATCTAAGGTCTTCACTGAATCAAGACATCGCTATAGTTAAGACAATGCATTTTCTCTAATGATCCTTAATTGAAGTTGATTATTCATCAATTAATATGGATCGGGCTTAAAGTTTAAGAAGTTATAATCTTGAATTCCATATTCAAGATTAATGCCCTCATGTTAACTAAAGTAAATTCCTTAGATCCTTGATTTAAATTTTGTTATTTACTGATTTTTCTAATGAGTAAAGTAGATTTATCGGATCTTTAACCATCTTTAATCTTATCTTATCTTAATTGACTAACTTAAGACAAACCTTAAGAATTCACATAAACAAAGATTATCATTTAACCATGTGATAAAAACTCATTCAAATCATTTAAGAACCTTAAATAAACAAGAAGTTTCAAATTTAACTATAAACATCATATTCTTGAACATATATGAATAAAGAGAGTGAAAAAAGTGAAAGAAGGGTTTAGATTTCACTAGATGTTGCTCCAAAATGATAGAAAACCTTCATTCACCTTAACAAACTTTTGGAAATCCTAAAAAAAACTAAAAATACCATGAACAAAGTTGGTAAAAGAAAAGAAAAGAGAAGAAAAAAAGAAACCCTAAGCTAAATCTTAAATTTTGCAACCTAAATCTAGTCTCTCCTTTTAGAAATTGGGTTCTCTGACTTCATATATGTCTCAACAAAAAGTGGGAAGCAATTGGACAAGTTATAGCCAATCAAAATTGAAGAATCAGCTAGAAATGTCTCGACTGCTACTTAAACGCCGTTTGAAAGGAGTTAAACGGAGCCATTTAAATATTGTCATTTGACTCCAAATGTTGACTTAAACGGGGGTTTAGAAGGGTTAAACGCGGGCTAGCTATGAACCCACATTTTACTCCTACTTTTGCTTAAATCTTCATAATTTCTTAGATTTTCACTTTTTGCAAATTAAACATTTCAAGACATAAATCAAACATTTTAACATCAAATAGGGGTGAATTTATATCAAAATATTAAGGAAAATAATATAAAATAAACCCCCTACAAAGCAACTACTTCAACCCATTTACATACATATTTAATAAGAGATAATAGTCACACAAGTGACTAACCTTTTAAGATTCTTTTTTAGTTGAGTGACAAACTGTTAAAAATTTTCAATTAAGTGAGAAACCTTCTAAAAATTTTTTCAATTCAATGTCCACCCTTCTAAAATTTATTCAATTCAAGTCAAAATATTTTTTTCATTATAAAAACAAAAAGTGATTAATATACCAATATTTTATTAGGAACTATTATATAACGACTTATAAATTTAATTAACAAATATATAATTTACTCCTTCAAAATATTGAAAACTATTTTATTGAAAAATAATAATATTTAATAATATTTTAAAATATAAATAATTTTACAACTATATTGTAAAAATTA
>JAOXYD010036830.1:0-13887 GCA_028565735.1 Pinacopodium congolense | reverse complement strand
TAAGGAAATGTTTCTTGAGGAACTAATGGATAAATCATGGATGCTATGTTGATTGTGTTGAATGGACCCTTAACCAAATGATGGAAAAGAAAACTTTATATTTAATTTTAAAAAGAATTTTATAAGTGAGATGAATAATTTAACACTTAACCCAAACGAGAAGGACTTATCAACAACCTTCTTACTCACACATTACACTTACACATTTACTCACACTCACAAACCCTACATTTCACTTTGGTTGGATACTAAAACATTTACAACATTCACTCTTCTTTTGCAAAATGGGAAATCTCTTACTACATACACTTATAATTACAAAGCCTCCTATTTATAGGCTATAAAGTCAGTGGCTTAATAGATAATAGCCACACATTGATATTGGTGAGGAGGAAGCATGAAGCTTTCATATGTTTGTGGTCCATTATCTAGAGATGAGAAATTTTGGAGTTGAGGAATCTAGAAAAATAGAGTCGGTGTTGCTCTTCTTCATTACTCTCCCTTGAAATTAACTCTTGACTCCTCCATATTTAAACCCTTAACTGTACCAACTTGCTCACATAACTTCAAAAATTTAGTAGAAGAGATTCCTTTCATTTCTTCTATCTATTCTTCTGTGTGAATGGAAACCATCTCTATTTCTCCTTGTAGCGCCTTCTCTTAAAGATAGTAATAATACACATTGACATATTTGATTCTCACGTGGAACACTAGATTCTCTACCAACTTAAAAGCTGATAAATTGTCACAGTGCAATTATGTAACATACTCATCAATTATTGTAGATTTTCCAGTAGTTAAGCTAAACATATACTTCCTTGAGCAGCTATTGCTACAACTTGGTACCTGACTTCTATAGTTGACAATGACACTATCGACTATCTTTTACTACTTGATGAGATTGGTCCTAACCCAAGCTTAAATATATAACCTGTTGTTCATCGACATATGTTAGTATCGCTAACATAGTTAGCATTGCAATAGCTAACTAGTATATAAACTTCATCTCTTTTGTATAAGAGATCATATCGACTATTTCTTTCACATATTGTAGGATTCATCGAACAACAACAAGATGAAATTTTTTTGGTTGTTGCATGAAGCAACTTACTAGACCAACAGTAAATATAAAGTCTAACCGTGTAAGTGTCATATAGATCAAACTTTAATCCAACTATGGATATGTAATGACATCTTTCAAATCCTTCCCTTCTTCAGTAATGAACTTAATGTTTGACTCTATAGGTATCAATGTTGGTTTACATTCTGCCACGCCAAACCTTTATAATAAATCCCTTGCATATTTTTCTTAACTTAAAAGTAAACCCTTCTTTATATGATCAACTTCTAGTTTAAGGAAGTGATGAAGTTCTCCAATCTTTTTCATCTAAAATCTAATTGATAGATTTTCGTTGGTTTGGTAAATCTTCTTTATCTCTAATCTATCTACTTAAACTAGTACAATCACTAGTTTACTACCATAAACTTTGATGAATGAGCTTGAGTCTACATTAACAAGTGAATAATCACTTTGAATTAAGAATTCACTTATCTTATTGTACCAAAATCTCAATGCTTGCTTTAGTCCCTAGAGAAATTTGTGGAGCTGGCAAACATATTCTAGATGAATTTTACTTTTGAACCCTTTTAATTAATCCATGTATATATCTCGATCAATCCATCTACTAGAGATTCAAGGGCTTGCTTACTGCTAGTGCTATCAAACCATGTATAATGGTTATATTTTCCACAAGACCAAAGGTTTCATCATAGTCTAGTCCATACTATTAAGAAAACCTTTGAGTTATTAACAACATATATATTTATATTGAACCATTTGAACAAACCTTTATCATATAAACCTATTCACAAGATATGGGTTTTACATCTTAAGGCAATGGTTTCAAATTTCAAGTCTGATTTTTTTTAAATGCTTAGATTTATCCTTCTTATTAGCTTCTTTAAATGTCATTGGCTTTTTTTTCTTTGAAAAAATGCCAGTTGAACTTATATTGAATTAGGCTTCTAGATTTTATTTGATCTTTTAAATAATTGTTACTATTATCGCCCATCCTTATTATCAATTTCTTATTGACTAAAGCAATCATCTTCCGTAATTTTTTATGCATTCCAATTTTTCAAAAGCTTGCAATTAAAAATAGTGTAGTCAAAGCTTCCACTATTTTAGATCTCAAGCTTTCTGCCACATTAATCCTTTCTTGCAATCTTTCTTCCATTTCCTTTAAATATGGAAGCGTTACTTCTAATACTGTTCACTAAAGAAGTTTCACCAAACAACACATTCCTTGATATGTAATACTGATTATTTATTAGATTGGCCCACAAAGATGCAATTGATTACTTTATTATCCAACTTACTACATAAGTTATTCGATACAAAAACATAGCAAACATACCCAAACACTTTAAGGTAGCTTACAGTAAACTTCATCTTCCACACATTTAAAAAGGTGATATAAGTACAAGTCTTACATATGATAGTCAATTGATTATATGCATTGTCTTTCTTATACATTTACCTCAAAATCTTCCTGTCACATTCTTAGCATATAACATGCTTCGATATATCTTCGTTATATGTTGATTCCTTCTTTTAGCCATCCCATTTTGTTGTAGGGTTCTTAAACATGCCAACTTTCTTCTAATTCCAAATTATTTTAAGTACTTAAAGAAAATTTTTTATGTATGTTCTCCTCTATTGTCTATATGCAATCAACAAATCTTCTTACTAATCTTGCCCTCTATTTCTTTTTTAAACTCCTTGAACTTATCAAAATGTTTAGATTTATCTTTTATAAATTAAACATAGAAATATTTAGAATAGCCATCAATAAAGGTGATAATATATCATTAATGGTTCTTTCATAGGACCAAATACATCTGAGTGGACAAAATCCAATAGCTTTTTAACTCCATAACTTAACTCCTCATATAGTAATTAATATGCCTTACTATATTGGTAGCTGAAGCATACGATGTCTCCTCGAACATCAAATTAGAGAAGACCTTTGAGTATGGATTTGTTCATCATTATCTTTAACTTTGTGTAGTTAAGATGGATGTTCAAGGCGTGTATGCCATAAGTCTATTATCTCATTCTTTTAGGTCTTTTCTATATATACTAATTTTATTAATAATATATAGATAGAGTCTAATAGTTAACCCTCAAAACTAGGTGTGTCTAGCATTAATACCTTTCTACTTACCTTAACATCATTTGGATCAAACACCACTTACTTTCCTTTTGATGCCCGCTGAGACACTAAAATTATATTTTTTATCACTCCTAACACGTGATACATATCTCATAGTTGTATCAAATTGGAGCGAGATCATGTTGTTATTATGACTTCTCCAATATGAGTGATTCACAACCTTGAATTATTAGTTGTTACAATCTCTTAATGACTTATTAATGAGCTTTTTCTCATTACTTATCATGTGAATAAAGCAAAATGATTGTAAAGACCGAGTTTTTATTTATTGTCAAAATACTTATTTTTATCTTTCGAAATGAGTAAATAAGGAACTCTCATTTGGTTCATCATTTTAAAATATTATGACCAAAATGATCCATAATTAGTAAGAGACACGTGTATATATATTCACAAGGAAGAGTGAAAATGTTATTCTTAACCTTTAAAACTGTCTTAAAACTCTCAGTGTATACTCAATTTCTGACTATCATAAATTCATCACTCAATCATCATTTTGGACAATCTATTACTCTCTGTAAAGCTCTCAAAATACTCTATTATTCTCCTAAACTTGTTTCACTACAATCAACCAAATTTTGAAAAAATCAAGGATGGAAATTTTGACACTTTTAGATAAGTCTTCATTCTTCACTTTCTAATTATCTTAAAGCCAAATTAGAACTATCATCGTTTTTAACAACCCAAAAAACATAGGAAAGGAGAGAGATTAGATAGTAATTAATATGTTTTGTTAGTGAACAAAAATAGGTCTCTACTGAAATTTAGAGCTTCGATTCTCACAAACCAAAAGAAGTTTTAATACAGGACCATTGTCATTATTTTCCTAAAGGTAATCTCATCATTATCAAGCTAGTTCGGTGATCAGTTGCTACGAGGCCCATGAGTCACCATGATAAGTGACTATTTTACTAGTCCATAAATACTCTAAAATATTTTTAAAATTTTTCATTAATTATGAGGATCAACTTTTATAACTATGACCTAATGAAATTCTTGACATATTGTAAGTTAACAATTCTAGAACGTTTAGGTAAGAATATGATCAGTGACTATTATCTTAGCCAATCTAATGAATCTTAGGTTGTTAATTAGACCCAATAACTTGTAGATGACATTGATTGAGGTTTTTTTCCTTATTTTCTAGGTATGTAAGAAGTGAGACTCTCATCGCGAGGCTCAGACAAGAAAATACGTCAATTAGGTGAGTTCATATCTATTTACTAATACAAAATCTGTACTAGTCCTTGAATATGGTTCAATAATAGATGGATGATGAAATGTTAGTTTAAGATGCATGCCAAGTCCATGTGCATGTGTGAAAGATACAATATATATATATATATATATATACATATAGTGATACCTATATTTATGCTATATAAATATTTATATATATATATATATATGTATTTATGTAACCACCATCATAAAACCTATCTAATTATTATTACAGTATCTAAGTATATACTTATGGGTTAGGGTACTTAGGGCATATTGCATACATTTATAATGATACTTGTATAACTAATGCTTAATTAAATTGCGTGATTGATATTTGGATTGTATATTTAATTATGATTGTGGAGTAGTAAAATTATATAGGATATGCTATTTTATGGGTATGTATCAAGACCAGATGCGTACTGGTTATGATCATGGAAGATGTTATATTTCATGACATTGAGACATGTTACGAATTGATCCTGATTGATGCTTGGGTCTCGGATAATTCCTTGTATAATATGTATATTATTGATGTGATCATGTTTGAGATGTATTGATTAAAGGCTAGTCTATTGGATATGATTAGCTCTCCATAGCTTCTTTGGACGAAGAAAATATTATAGATAAATGAGTATAAGTGAATACCTGGACCATTGATAATGCTTAGGTCTCAGTAGTCATTCTAAATTTAGTGTTGTGGGGATTTATCCTTAAAAACTAAGATCTTACAGTTACTCCTTCTCCACAATTAATTATACATTGTATATGATTTTTGATACATCATATGTGTGTTTATGGTAGCATAAATTTTATGGTATGTGTGAGCATACCATTGGATATCATAGGGTGATAATGGCTTATCCAATAAGGTTTGACTTCCTTCAACTCTATTTTTGAATTCAATTATCATTGGCTTCATAGTTATGGTGTACAAGGAGTGTCTGTTATAGCGTACCTACCTTTACATATGTTTTTTTATTTGTTTTTCTCTATATTTATACTCTAGCATCTGCCTTGACATGATTTAGTATATTGTAAATTTTCTTCTGACATGCTAGCATTATCGTATAATTACCGTGTATGTTCTTATGCATACATGTGTTATTTTTTATTTTTCTTTATTTTTTATATATTTCTATCATTAGTAGTTAGAGTTACATATGATCTCAGAGCTTTAGTTTTTAAGTTTCATTTGCTAGTTACGTACCTATTTTGGTTCGTGACGCTAAGTCGATAATCCTATCCTCCTTGCAGTAAACTTTCTTGGATTATTGAGATATTAGTTCCTTCTCATCACCATCTTCCTTATGGTGCTATAAAATCTCTCCTCTTCATATTTGAGAGCCTCATCCATATCATAACTGCCATTAGTGTTTATTTTTTTATATTACTTCCATATATAAGGCTTTAACACTCATTCTTCTTCGCTAGTCTCCTTAGCCTTATAACTACTTAAGGTTTTAGCATTGCCTTTAGTAATCTTTTTGTTAAAGAGAAAATCTTGTGTAAAATGACCCTTCTTTCCACACTTGAAGCATTTATCGTATCTCTTTTTTTAGATTCTTGATTTTCTTTGCGAAGGTCCCCCTATTTTAGAGCTCCTTTGATCTTTTTAAAATGATCCATTTTTACCATTTGTTTTATTCTTAAAGTCTCTTCAGTATTTGGGTTGATGCTTTCTTCTACTACTAAAGAGTGCCTCTTCATCACTCTTTAGTGAGACACCTATCATTTCATTAACCAAAGTTTCTTGATTGGATAAAATATTTTTAAACTCTTCTAAAGAAGGCTAGGTTAGCCATCTATGGATAGTTGTCATGAACCCATGATACTCTGATCTTAACCCATGAATAATTATTCCCCTTTTATAAGAATTGTTAATTATACACTCATAATCTAATTTTGCAATGTCATTATAGAGAGACTTTATTATGCAGAAGTACTAGTTGATTGACATAAAAAAAAATTTTGGTTGCCATTAACTCATTGTCTAAATATTGAAGCTATGTTTCATTCTTCTTAAAGTAGCACAATGTAAGAATATCCCGTGCCTCTTTTAATGTTCTTATGTCATTTATATATTTAAAGATATTTAAAGATATCATCTTCAACAGAGATTTTAATAATGTACAAAGCCTTACTAGCCTTCCCTTCCATATTTGCAATGCAACTTTAGATGCTTTAGTTCCCCTATCTTCAGATGTTGTAGTGTCATTTTTACCAATAATTTGTCATAAATCTTGGCCTTCTAACTCCTCTACGAGCTATAATTATGATGACCAAGCATTTTGATTGTGACCCTATGATTTGAAATTATGCCATTAGTACTTAGTTTTGGTCCTTAACCAATAACCTCTATAGTCTTAGATTACTCACGTATAACAAACTTCAATTACTATATAAACCAAGATCCCAGATTATCTCGCTCTTACTTTATACGATTATCAATCTTACACTGACCAAGTTTTGATACTAAATTATTGATTGAGGCTCTTAACCTAATGGTCAATTTTATATTAAATTCAAAGAAGTAATTTTACAATTGAGAGGACTAATTTATCACTTGACATAAATTAGGACGTGTTGGTAATTTTGTTACACTCTCCCTTCTTTATCACCACTTACATATAACACTCCCATTTGCAACACCCATTCCTCACTTTTGTTGGATACTAAGACACTTAGAACACTAACTCTTATTTTTCATAATAGGCACTTACTTGCTGCATACACTCACAATTACAAAGCTTCCTATTTATAGGTTACAAAGTCAGTAGCTTGATTAATCATAGCCATAAATTAATATCAGTGAAGAGGAAGCCTAAAGTTTCCATAAATCAATGGTCCATTTTCCAAAAATGAGAAATTTTAGATTAAAGGACTCTATAATATAACAATGAAGTCAGTTGCTCTTCTTCATGCTAGTCTAATTAGATAAGAAAATAATTTGATTACATGCCCTATTATGTGATAACTACAATTAGCATATGGAATGTCTTCTTAATTATTATTGTGCATATATATATATATATATATATATATATGTATGTTTAGTTTTGAGCTTTGTTAGACAATCTAAACTTTTGAATTCAATTATTCTTTAATATAACATAAAAATTCCTAGAATTAAAATAGTAAATACAATTTCAAATTAACTAAGTTCGGTATATTGGAACCTATTAAAATCAAAGTTTTCATTATCGTATGATACTGGATAGAAAATGGTATCATATATTTTTGTACCATTTTTGTATAAAATAACGGTTAGTACTTATTGTTGGAAACATAAATATCGATACCGTACTGTGGTCAATTTGAAAAAATAAAAAATTTTCAAAGACTAAATTGTAAACGCAGCCACCTATGGAATAGGTTTTCCATCCTATGGTAGGAACATACCCTAAGATAAGTATGCACAGCTCCATGTTTTAGCCGTATACAAGAGAAAATAGAAATAGAATATGCTAAATATAACACCTACATGTTACCATGTAGTCCTCTTATTCTTACCCTACCCAATTATTAAATTAAAATTAGAAGTTCATTTTGCAATAGTCAGGATGATATTGATAATACTAAAGCTACTATTCTTATTTAACAAGAAGGGATTGCTGCAGGCGCAAGTGATCTAAGGATAAGAAGAAGGCAAGTGCCTTTTTTTTTCTTTGCTTCAAGAGTTGCCTTTAGTTCGTAATGAATTACAATATAAAAAAAAGTAGCTCATAATGTAAATATGACAATAGTTAGATGGTGGTATGATATAGGAGTGTCATTCAATACAACTTAGTTTTATTACTACAAGCTTATGGTGAATGTTATTGTCTCTTATAGTTTAGGATATAAAGGTCCTCCAATTAATGACTACAGAGGTTATCTTTAAGCAGCTTATTTAGCAAAGTTAAAAGTTATTTATTGAAAAGAAAGAATAACTTGGGAACTTTATAGATGTCCAACCATGTGTGGTGGTTAGATAAATTGGAGACAAGAGCCTATTATTAATTCTTTAGTTTGTTTTGTTAAAAGGAAAATGTTTTTAAAGTCAATTAATACATTTGACCTTGTAAGAAATTCAGGTACTCTATTTGAGATTTTTGATAAAATTGTGAATGAAGACAATTCATTACTAAAAATGATACTATTTATAAAGCAATTGGGAAAAGGTTACAAAGTAAATATGATTCTTTCTACTAGACTTATATTATTGACTTAATGCTAGAAAATATAGGAGATGCTAAATACTTTCCTATCATTAGTGAGGTCGCATTAAAAGCAAGAAAAGTAACCAATTTCATTTATAATCATATATAGGTTCTAAATTTAATGAGAAAGGATTTTATAAATGGTAGGAACATGTGTTGCCATGCCATTACAAGATTTGCTACTAATTTTGTTTATAACTACAATGTTTTGATCAAATAAAGAAGGAATTGAGGCAAATATTTGTAAGTAATAAGTGGGTTAGATGTCAGCATGCCAAGTCTAATGCATGATTAGACGTTTCTAAGATTATATTTAAAGATCATGGATTTTGGTCTCAAGGTTAGTTTATCATCTGAGTTTGCAAGCCTTTGGTGAGACTACTTTGTTTGGATGATAGTGATGAGAAGGCAATAGTAGGATATTTTTATGATATCGTAGAGAGAGAAAAGTAAGCAATCAAGGCTAATATGAAAAACAGGCCTTCTTTGCAAGCTCTTTACCTTGCAATCATTAATGAGAGATGAGAAAGAAAATTTTACTCTCCATTGTTTGCTTTTTAAACATTTTTTAATCCAAGTGTCTATTTTAGACCAAATTTTACAAAGATAGTTGAAGTTAATAGAAGAATACTATTAACTATTAACACGATTGTTTAACATTAGATGATCCAAGATCTTTTTAACTCATAAATGGAGGCATACAAGGATTCTTGTTGTGTTTTTAGGATGCTTATTGCAATATGCTAAAGAGATAAGCTTAATTAAGTTATATATTTCTTCACTTTTATTACTTGTTTAAAATTAATTATCACTTCCTTTTGTTTATAAGATGATTTTTATTGTTTTATTCTTGATTAGTAGGATCATTTTAGAAGCCGTATTCCAAAATTGTAAAGGTTTATAATTTAAATTCTTAATTAATGTGTGAGTGCAACTAAAAGTAAAAGAAATTAGAATACATTTGAATTCATTTATTCTAAGAAAAAGAATAAATTGGAACATATGAGATTAAATAATCTATCCTTTGTTTAATCCAATTTCAAGTTAAGAGAAATGTATGTTATTTTTATTACAAAGTTGAATAAAATTTCTTAAAATTTTTAATTATTTTGTTTTATTTTATAGTAAGACTTTTAATAGAACATATAGTTCTTCTATAAATTCAATTTGCCTTAAGCACATTGATGTTTTAGCATATTGGATTTTTGCAAAACTGAGTTTTATAGATAAGGGTAACCTAAAAGAAAACCTTTATTGAGAGAATATTGATATGCTATTTGATACATTGAATTTGAATAATGGTGATGATGAGATTCCCTTTAATGATGAGGATTTTGTATCAAATGAGTTTTTGCGATTTGAATGGGGATGCCGCAAAATGAAGTTTCAAATTTTTCAAAGCTTTCTCTTCTTTTTTTTTTTTTAAGTCTCTCTTATACTTGATAGGTATGTTAAATTCTATATGTCCAATAAAAATATAACATTTTTAATTATAAGTATTTTTGTTTCAGAATCCACTTATGTGTTGATGTGTTCATCAACATGAACTCTTGTTGTAATGTTTATAGTTTTGTGTTTTGCTCTCATTATATAATGTTTTGATACAATCAATTGAAAGATTTTAAATACTTTGTATTATTTTTAATTTTATATTTGTATATGAATTGAAAGATCTTTTTTTATATTACTTCTAGTTATTATTTATATGATAAATATGTAAAAATAATAATAGTATAAATAAAGAGATAGTTGTTATTATATCATATTTATACTATTATTTATTTTTTGGTATAGAGTTTAAGTAAAGTTAAATTCTATATAATAGAATATATTGAGAAACTATTTTATAAATTTATAAAATCCAAATTTCATTTAATAAATTTAAAATTTTATCTGAAACGGTATCTAATATTTACTTATATTAATATTGTACTCTATCATAACCAAATCTAAAATTGGTACAAGTACAATATTCAAAATATTTATTAGAATTATTTCAATCTAAGTTCAGTTAACATGTCAATTTAGTTTTTTTTCCACAAATTTTAGCAAACAATTAACCTTTGAAGTATGCTTGGACTTTCCATTCAGCATTTTGGTTTCTTGTTTATTTTGACATGGTTTGCCTCCTGTTGTAATGATTTAACTTGTATATATACACCTGTCACCGTCCACGGCATTTGAACACGAGGCTTCCAAACTCCAACTTAAATGCCTAGCTATGCATAAGCTCGGAACAACTTCTTGAAAGTATATTTCCCTTAACGATTTTCATGTTTGTGGACTAATTCTAGATACTAAATGAACTCTACAAATAAAAAAAATTCGAAGAACGAGTAACTGGGCTGGAAGTTATACCTTGAAGGTTTGATGATCTAGTACTTCAAGTTACTTTGAAGCTGTCGAGATATTCAAGGTAAAAAGCTGTTTCTAGAGAGTAGTTGTAGTCGTTAGTGTCTGTAAGGAACACAAGATTCGCATGTTTTGTGAACGTGACAAAGAAGGAATAGGTTACATCCCTATTACAATTACAAATGTTATTACGATCATTGTGGACTGTAATGGCTGCAACAAAGTAATAAGGTGATTATAATCTTAATATTGGACTGTAATTATAATTGTGGCCCGCTATGTAAAAATCTATCAAGTCCACATGGACGAGAAAGATGGTGAAGTTCCATGTACAAATGTAAGAGCTAGTCAATCAAATTTCCGCAAGGGAAATCCATCACGCCTGTCGAATGACTCTGGTGAAATACCTGAGAGTAAGAATATAGCGAGTGGGCTGAGTGCAGATTTGTGGGCTTCCGAAGGATGTCTGTGGAGGATGCCTTTTCCACAAGCTTGCAAAAATTAATTCATTCAGCAAAATTAAGATAAAGAGAATATGCTATATCATATAAGAGATTAAAAATAAAACAAAAAAGAGACATTCTCAGCAGTTATGAATTCTCATGTACTATTATGAGGTGTAAAATCATGTCACCTCTCGTGATCTTATAGGATACTATTTAATGTATGGCTGTCTTTCTTTTTCATGCCAAATTCAAGTTGTGTTCCATGTATCATTATTCATATGGTTTGAAATTTAATAGAGAAGGAAAAATGAAAAAAAAAAACAGAAATCCTTTTGGATTATGTTTAAAATGATAGAGATAATAAATAAGACATAAATACCAAAATTGTCTAAACTTCCCACGAATTTTTTTCCTTCAATTCTGTCTTCTTTTATTTAAAGAACTGAAGTTCTAATTAAACAATGCACCTCCCACAATTTTGAATTCATCTAAAAAAGAAAAGGAAAATACTGAGGATTTTTCCGTGGTCACAAATATACATAATTACTGATAAAACAAAAACACTTTAAACATGGACAAACATGTCATTCCGGCCAACTAGTATGATATAATCTGAATCTTCATGCAGTAATTGAAACCTTTTACATCTATGTGACCGGTGATCTTTTAAAAGAATCAGAATTTTTTTTCTTTTTGCAAACCCAGAAACAAGAATGAAATATGAAATATGTGGTCCGTGAGCAAGGTGCAAAAGGTAGCATCCTTCTTTCTCCCTGTGCAAGCAAAGCTATTAGAGATTATAAGCTTCATGACTTCTAACTTTCTCTTGGTTTATATAAACTGAAGTTATAATCAAGTTTCTCTTATTTTTAATGAAGAATCCGCAATTAATAAACTCTTAAAAGTGTGTAATGATATATCAGTTATATTGTAAGAAACTTCAATCAGGAAGATCATTTAATATATGCAAAATTTAATGAAAATAATCACTTGCAAATTATCTTCAAATTTCTACATATTAAAGAATTGATGGTCTTGTAAAATCCTATTTCAATTGTTCTTTTTAGATGATAGCCTTTTTACCAAAATAATAATCTTGCATTTGTTTTGAATATTTTGTGTTTTTTAAAAAATTCAAAACATGTCTTTTCAATTGAATTTGAAAAGATACGAGTTTAGTTATTTTTTATAATTTCATCATAGTTGGCTTTTATTTTGTATCATCTTACACTCACATATAATGAGATTATTTCATTAGAATTTTGCTTATTCTCATATTCATTCAATAATTCATGTGGTCATCATACAATGAGAGCTCATTGATATATATATATATATATATATGTTAAAAATATATAACATTTTGATCAATAAATTGATTTTTTGAGTAAATTTAATATACCTTACCATAAGTCATATCTCGCATATTTATTTTTCTTTTATCTCATTTCATGAATGCATTCAGTTTCTCTACTAAGAGACGATGAGCATCCTTGAATACTTTTCATACAAGTTAATAACTAAAAAATGATGTTCTTATGCTTTTAGTTTTATTTTGAATCCACTTAATTTACTTTCTTAAAGTCATTTCATAAGATCATATCTTGCATGATCTTCTAATAATAATTTAATGTCCCACGATTTATACAAGAGTTATGAGAGTTTACGATGAAATTCTTTTTAAATTCTAAGTTCTCACACAATGTAACTTGAAATTCTATTACTTACATTATTCTCTTTATGTTCATATAAGACATATGATACGAGTCATATACTACGGTATTAACTCACTTTCTTTCATTTTATATGTCTTTTATTCATATAATAAAATATGGCTTGAATTCAGTTGTCTACTTCAATATTCATCTTTCATAACTCGCATATGACAATTCAAAACAAATATAGTGACCAATTGATCACACTCTAAACCAATTTTCCTTTCATTCTTTTTATTTGAGGATGACATTTATGGTTTAAATTTTGCTTTTAATTATCACCTGGATGATAAATTTTAAATTTGCCTCGGTTCTAATTATTATAAAATATTGTCTATGTGAGAGGACCAATCTCCTATCTATCTCGCATATATTTTTACTCATATGTGAAACAACTTCAAATAAACTAAACATATTACTAAAACAATAACATATAACAACTTGTGCAACATTCATTTGCATTCAAAGATTACAATTTAATAAGTGAACATACATGTAAAAATATGAGTCAATATCCTTTAACCCCCCTGAATTATTGACAATTATCAAATACCCCCATGTGTTTTTAAAAATATCAAAGACCCCCTGTATTTTAACAAAAATATCAAATACCCCCCTGAAACTATTTAGGGCTAACTGGGCGCTGATGTGGCTGGAGTGATGACGTGGCGGGTTGACTGGATTCATGACATTTAACCTAAGTTCCAAACCA
>JAOXYD010036819.1:0-13888 GCA_028565735.1 Pinacopodium congolense | reverse complement strand
TTAAACGGTGTTGTTTAGGTCATAAGAACCACCATTTAAATGTGTAAATCATGCTTAATAGATTTTTTCCAATGATAACTCATTTTAATGCATTTTAACGTTGTACAACAGTTATAAATGATTAGTTTGACATCCTAAGGCTATAAATAAGTTGCCTTGCACTTATTTTCACATCAAAAGAGCTTAGAAATCAACCATTCAACTATTTTAAGTATTAAAAAATGTTTTTGGTTGTGATTTTGAGTTAAGGTTTTTGTTGATTTTTGTAAGCCTTTTATGCACGTCTTTGCATTCATTAAAGGGTTTTTTCTAGCATCTTAATACATCAATTTATTCTTGAGTGAAATTCTTTCAAGTTTGTATTTTCAGAGATAGAATAGTTGCAAGTTAAAGATTATCTTTAAGTCTTTGAAAAGGATTGTAAAATTTATCCTTGAGCATAGAAAAATGATTGTATCTTGAACATTATTCTTTTGAAATTGGAAAAAAAAATCTTAACAGTGGTGTTGAGAACTATATATTGGAGCAAGTAGATAGCTCTGAACTTACCTCATCTTGCATGATTCTCTTTCATTGGCTCAATGCCAGGACAAGGTTGATTTTCACTTCTTCCAAGATTAATGGCGGTATTTTGGCCCTATAAACCTACAAGATTTGATAGGACATTAAAACGAGATTCTCTTTTTAATCAATGATGTCACTCTCTTCTTTACTCTTTTACATTTACACAAATATACTAGTTTAATTGTACTTATATTATTGTTCAAAATCTTGTTTATATATCTTATTAAAGATATTTATTTGTCAGCTTATGTTTATTGAATTAAGTCTTATCCATTACGTTAATTATTACCTATTTCCGCAATTAGTTTTGTTTGTAAAGTTTTAAATATTGTTAAGTGTTCTTAAAATTTATCTTAGAACTTTTTAAGAATCTAATTCATTCCCCCCCCCCTTTCTAGGTACCATTTAAGTCTAACAAGAAACAACAATAGATATTGCATTGTTAATTTTACAAAAGACAAAACTTAAAGGGTTGAAGTTGAAAGATCTCAAAGTGAAGAATTATCTTTTCTAAGCTATTGATCGTTGAATCTTAGAAAATATCCTATATAAAGACAATGCTAACCATACTTTAGATTTTATGAAAAATAAGAATCAAGGAGCAACATTGGCAAATACATAACAATTTTAAGCATTTCACTCAAATTTGAGACACCTCCCACAAAATTAGGAGAATCAGTTTCAAATTACTTTTCTCAAACAATGAAAATTGTGAACAAGATGTGGATCCATGATGACAAGATAGAGGATGTCACCATAGTAGAGAAGACTCTTCTATCCATGACAACAAAATTTTAATTATATAGTTTGTGATATAAAAAAACCTAATGATATTGATGAATTGTCAATTAATGAACTACAGAGCTCTTTTTTAGTTCATGAGCAAAAACTTAAACAAAAGGAGAAAGAGGAACAAGTGTTAAAGTTTCACTAAAAATCACTCTATAGAAGCAAAGTTAATATAGAACATAGTACAGGGAGAGTTCGTGGCAGAGGAGGTAGAGAAAAAATTACTTATGGAAATCAATAAGTACATAATCAAATAAGAGATAATTAGTTTTAAAGAAAAGGAAGAGGATGTAGAGGCCACAAATTATTAACTTATAGATCAAAGTCGATCGATAAGTCCAATATAGAATTCTATAGATATCATCATTATAGACAATATAAGTTAGAAGAGCTAAAGGAAGAGTTGATTTTCACTCAGAAGAGCTAAAGGAAGATTTGATTTTCACTATCTTATATCCTTGGCCTTGATAAAGGATCCTATCATTATTTCGATTATGCAGATCTATAAACGTTCATGCATTGAGAATTAGCTGGAAGTAAGGCATGGTGCTTGCCTAAAGACAACAAACTCTCACCATTACTATATTTACCCTTAACTATGTCCACTGAAGTTTAACAACATAGTGGTATGAAGAAAATGATATTGAACCACCAAAACATCTTGTCAATTCTCGATTTGATAAAAATATGTCAACCTGTTCAATTGTTAAATGAATAGGGATGGACATTCTCCTCCAGAAACTCTCATCTAGCAACCCTAAAGATCATTACTTTGGTAATAATGACAACCACCTTCTTTCCAAATGCAACATAAAAAATCATGTAGTATAGTAAAAGATGGTGAAATCACTCTTCTTATAAGCCTACTTTGTATACTTGATTCTCGCACGTGAGAAAATGTTGGTGCTACACTTCTTTAACCTTATAATATGTGAAGATAACAAAGGAAGCTTTATAACAACAGTTGTAATTCCTGAAATAGGACATGTACTTAAGAAGGAAAGCGTAAAAGCTTGAGAAAATGCTATAACAACCTTTTTCATCCTTTTAGTTGTAGATGAAAATAAGGTGACAATAAAGAGATTAATATCTTTAATAATTATAAGAACAAAAGAAAACAAGAAGAATATAAAGGAAAAATCTACTAATTAACTTATTATTATTATTATTATTATTATTATTATTATTATTATTATTATTATTTACACCTTTTCTACTTAATTAGTTCGAAATTTTAACTTATAATGACATACAATGACATCTATAGTACTTCATGTTAAACTTATCAGCTGACTTTGGTTTATAAGTTGATAATTGGTGGCCTCCAATCCTCTTCCTTTTCCTTAAAATTGATTATCTTTATATTAATGGTATTCTTGTTAATTTCTGATAGGATTGAAATATATGATGTTTTCATATGCATTTTGATATTATTTCAATTCTATTTTTGGTGTTTAAATGTTTATTTTGTATTCTTATTGATTTTAGATGCATAGTTAACCATTGAGCACAAATTTATGTGAAAAGGAACAAGTTTGGGAGGATTTTGAGCAAAAATGGAGAAAGGATGCACCTTTCCAGGAGTAAAACGACAGGCTACCAACTTACATAACAGCATCATTTTGAGATGAGCAAGGCGTCGTTTAACCTCTACATTTTTTACCATCAACAACGGGCCACCTTCAACTGCGCCATTGTGTGTACGCATAGGCAAAATAAAAAAAGTTGGAGACAACGTCGTTTCAGCCAAGACCTAAGTATAAAATGTGTAGACAGCTACCAGACCTAAGGATTCACCTTTCAACACCATTCCTTTTTTTTATTTCTTAGTTTTCTTAGTTTTTTTTCTTAGTTTTAAGGTCTTTCTCTTTAGTTTTTGGTCACTGTTTTTATTTTCTGCACATTTATTTATTGTTTTAGTCCTGAATATTTATAGTTTCTATGTTATTTTTTGTCCTTATTGTTTTATTGCTTTATTTATGTATTTTATTAATTATGTCTGAATATTATTATTGAATTGTAATAATTTGATAATAGAATACGTATTTTTTATTTTTCAGTATCATGTTTTTGTTTTTATAGCATTTATTTCATTAATTAAATTTGGGTTTTATTTATTTATGATGTTTTTGATTAGTTTCTAGTTCAATGTTGAGTTTGTGCAAGTGCTTAAGTTTTGATGTGTTTAATTTAAATTTTTATCTTCTTTTATGTGTTTAATTTTAGTTTAATTTGATTGAACTTTGTTAATTTAGGGGTGATTAGTTGTTGATTAGTTTGAATTTAACTTAGATTAGGTTGAATTGTGGTTTTTAGTTTGGGTTTTGCTTATTTAGTTATTCTTTTGTTTAATGTCCTAATGCTTAGCTAGTGTCTTTTGGGATTGAAGGTGTAGGAAGGAATAAGGATAATTAATTGTGAGAATGTGATTTTATTGAGATTAATTTGGCGTTTTTAAGCTTAAGTTGGTTTGGATTTTTAGTAAATGCCAAGGATTAGGTGTTATCTTTAGGATTGATCACCCTTTAGGTAATTTCCAATTCTTACAGCTAGGAATGAGTATGTGATTCGTAATTGTCCATAGTAATTTCCAAATGGCAGCAATAGATTAGTTGGATTTGTTAGGATACTTAATCAACTAGTCTAAGGTCCCTTACCTTTAGGTTACACTATCTGAGCTTGCGAGTTAGTGACTTACGTTAATCTTTTCGTAACCCCTAAGGCGTCTTCGCTATTAAATCTAAAGAGCTTGTTCTAGGTTATAGATGGAGAAAGGAATATTTCTAGAACTTATTAGATTTACCTAAATTAGAGGAACTGAGGGTTTGAGAGTTGGTTCGAACCTATAAGCAAACACAATAGCTAGAGTACCGTTTATCTAGATTCGAGGATCAATAGTTATTCCTGAATCCCGATGATACCTTTGGCCCATTTCTTTATTATTATTAGTTGTCTTTTCATGTTTTCTTTTGTGTTTATGTTTATTTTAGTTTCTTTAACTTCCATCATCTAGGGTTTTTTTTTCTTTTTCTTTGCAACATTAGAATAGCTTTGGCATATCCCATCTCCCTTTGGATTTGACCTTGACTCACCCTAACTACTTAGTTAGGTCTAGTTAAGTATTTTATTATTTAGTAGTTTACGACTCACCAATTTCCATAATTATGTTTTCTCTACCTCCTCTATCACAAACTCTCCTTTTACTATGTCCTCTGTCATCTTTTCTTGACATACAATGATCTAATAAAAACTTATGTGCATACTCCTCTTTCTCTTTTAAGGATTAATTTATTGATGAACCAACGAAGACCTTTATAATTCATTAATTAACATTTCATCAATTTCATTATATTATTCTATATAAAAAACTACATGATTAAATTTTTGTGTCATGGATTGAAGAATCTTCTTTGCTATGGTGGCGTCTTTCATTTTGTTGCTATAATCTGCATCTTGTTCACAATTTTCATTATTTAAGATAATTTATCTAAAACTCATTCGTACTACCTCTTTATTGCTGCTCCTCAATATTTCCTTTCTATAGAATCCTAAATATGCTTAGCATTGTATTTGAAATAGATAGTTTTCAATATTGAATGATCAATGGCTTGGAAAAGATAGTTCTTCGCTTCAAGATCTTTCAAGTTTAACCCTTCAAGTTCTATCTTTTGTGGATATGACAATATAACATAAGTTGCTAGTTCTACTGCTTTAGAAATAAAAATCATCCAATACTCTTTGGACCTCAAGAAATTATCCATAAGCATGCTCTAATTGTCGTAATAACCATTAAAATGTAGAATTATAGGTTGTACAAAACTCTTAATAACCATTAATCACTATTGTTTGCTATATATAGAAATGCTACTTTATGTTACTGTAAACCTAACTTTGATATGATTGTAGAGATTAATATCTTTAGTAATCGTAAGGACAAAAGAAAACACAAAGGATAGGGAAGAAAATTCTACTAATGAAATTATTATTGTTATTATTATTGCACTTACAATTTGACATTTTGATTCATAATAGCCATAGTGATGACATTTATAGCACTCCATATTAGACTTGTCTATTAACTTTAGTCTATAAATTAATGGTTAGATGCCTTTATATCGTCTTCCTTTTCCTTAAAATTAATTCTCTCTATGCTAAAGATATTAATTGGATTACATAAATTTTCAATCTTATTGTCCACTAGAGGAAATATATGGACAAAAATATTATGTAGATCATTTTACAATTTTTGAATGAATTGCCTATACTCATATTCCCTATAAGAATAGGAGAAAGCTGGATGATAAAGGAGAAAAATATATATTTTTTGGTGTTAGTGATCAATCAAAAGCTTATAAACTCCATAATCCTAGCATTAGGTAAATCATTTTCATTTGGAATGTCATTTTTTATTAAGAAAAATTCTCATCCTCTAAAGAGATCAAATAATCAATAAGTACCATGAGTTGACAACTAAATTGGAACAAGCATTAAGTGAAACATCCTATTAAAAACTTGATATATTTGATGAAGTTAAGGAATAAGTTAAGCTTGTTCCTACTCAGTTTTTAAAAGCCAAAAGAAGAGTTGAGAATCTAAATATTGAGCTATATGAATATCTTTTATCCCTTTACATAAAGTAATAATACACTAATAGATCTTATTATCAAGAGAAGATTGTTTGGAAAAATGCAATTGATGGGGATAGGTCAGCTTATATAAGAGTCATTAGCTTTGCGTGAAATGGTTACTACCATTAGTGATGATTCAAAGGAGAATATTAAGAAGATGTCTATGTTAGTGAAGAAAATTAAGGATTTTGTACATACACCCTAATATGGAAGCTTTTGCAAGAGAAAAAAAATCCTCTAACTAGCAATAAGCAAGGCTTCACTAATGGAAATTACAGAACCCTTGTCATGTTCGATGATCTTTTTATCTCGTATCTTTAGAATTAATGAAGGATATTGTCATTATTTCAATAGGGAAAACTTATAAACATATGTTCATTGCGAAGTGGTTGGAAGTGCGACATGGTACATCCCTAAAGATGCCTTAGACTTTTACCAGTACTATGGCTAATCCCAACTATGTCATAAGAAGTATTTTAGCATAACGATGTGAAGGAAATGACAATGAACCACTAAAGCGAATTAGTAATTCTCAATCTAATAAAAAACATATTTGCTTATTCATTTTTTAAGTGCATAAAGTTAGACATTCTCCTTTGGAATCTCTCATCGAACAACCCTAAAGACTAATAATCTGCTACGAGTGAGATCCACCTTCTTACCAAGTGCAATATATATAATTGTGTGACTATAATAGAAGGTGATGAAATCCCTCTTCTTGTAGGCCTACTCTTTATTCCTGATTCTTGCAAGTAAAAACATATTGTTACTACATTTCTTAACCTTTTAATATGTGAAGATAACAAAGGAAGAATCATAGTAGTAGGTGCCATTCTTATAATAGTCCATATCCTTAAGAAGGGAAGCATGGAAGCTCAAGAAAAATGTTGCAATAAACCTTTTCAATCTTCAGCTCTGAATGAAAATAAGGTGACGGTTGGTTCTCTGTAGAGATTAATATCTTTAGTCAATAATAAAGAAAAATAAAGCAAGAAGGACATGAAGGAGAGCATCTAATAACGATATTATTATTATTATTATTATTATTATTATTATTATTACCCGTTTTTTATTCAAATTAACTCGACATTCTTAATTATAATGGCATAATGATGACATTTATAACACTTCATGTTAGACTTATCTACTAACTTTAGTCTATAAGTTAATGGTTGGTGGCTTCCACATCATCTTCCTTTTATTTAATTTGATTCTCTTCATGTTAATTGTGATCTTGTTGATTTCTAAATGGGACAAACATATTTTTATTCCTCCACCTTTAACCAATTTCCTAATTCAATCCTCCACCTTTAATTTTTCTTATTTGAGTACTCTATTTTTATGATTATTCCTAAATCAGTCCTTGGAAGGCTGATAACCAAAACGATGTCATTTTAATTTAATGAATTATCAACTAAAATGATGTTGTTTCATTTATTTTCAGTCCTTCACCTCTAAAGGTGAACGACTGAATTAGTAAATTTTTTAGAGGTGGAAGACTGAATTAGGAAATTTGTTAGAGGTGGAGGACTGAAAATAAATGAAATGACGTCATTTTGGTTGATAATTCATTAAACCAAAATGACGTCGTTTGGGTTATCAGCCTTCCGTTAATTTTAATTGACGGAAGGACTGATTTAGGAACAATAATAAAAGTGGAGTACTCAAATAGAAAAAATTAAAAGTGGAGGGCTGAATTAGGAAATTGGTTAAAGTTTGAGGACTGAAAATATGCTTATCCCATAAATCATTGTTTTCTCTATCTTTACTTTACTACATCCTCTATCGTCTTTGCTTGGTGTAGAGTGATTTTTTAATGAAACCTTCAATGTTTAATTCTCTATATCTCTTACTGATTAAGTTTTTGCCTGTGACCTAACAAAGGGCTCTATAGTTCATTAATTGAAAATTCATCAATATCATTATATTCTTCTAGAACTCAAACTATATAATTAAATTTTAAATTTATGGCTAAAATAATCTTATCTATTATGGTTATTTCCTTCATTTTGTCGTTATGGATTTGCATCTTATTCACAATTACCATTGTTTAGAAAAAGTAATTTGAAACCAATTCTCCTAATTTCATACGAGGTGTCTTAAACTCTGAACGAAATGTTTGAAGTTGCTGCCTTATTACACTTATTGTTCATTGATTTCATGGAATCTCAAATGTGTTTAACATTGAGTTTACAGATAATAGTTTACAAAATTGAATGATCAGCTGCTTTGGAAAGATAGTTCTTCACTTTGAAATTTTTTTACGTCAATCCTGTGAGTTCTGTCTTTTGTGCACTTGATAATACAACATATGTTGCTACTTGTGCTACTTTAAAAACAATAATCATCTAATACTCTTTAGACCTCAAGAAATTTCCATGAACATACTCTAACTTCCATAGTAACCATTAAAACATAAAATTATAGATTGAACAAAACTCTTAGTAGCTATCAATCATTGTTGTCTGTTGCAAGGAAAAATGTTGCTTTTACATTATTGTAAACCTAACTCTAATGAAAATGTAGAGATTAATATCTTTAATAATTATAAGAACAAAAGAAGCTAGGAATGATAGAAAGGAGAAAATCTCCTGATGAAATTATTATTATTTTGCACTTTTTCTATTCAACTTTTAATGATTATAAATATGACATCTATAACATTTCATATTGGACTTGTCTACTAAATTTGGTCCATAAATTTATTGCTAGTTACCTTTATGTCCTATTCCTTTTTCTTAAAAATCTATTCTTTTGGTGCTGATGGTGTTTTTCCACTATCATTGTTTTCTCTATCTCATCTACCATAAACACTCATTATACTGCATCATTTATAAGTTTTTCTTGGCATAAAGTGATTTTTCTAATTAATTATTTAATATTTCACATATTAGTTCTTTCTTCACGTTTTTTATTCAAATTAGTTTAACATTTTAAACTTATAATGGCCATAGCAATGACATCTATAACATTTCTTATTGAACTTGTCTACTAACTTTGGTTTGTAAGTTGATGGTTAATGGCCTCCATATTCTCTTCTTTTTCCTTAAAATTGATTCTCTTAGTGTTGAAGTTGTTAATTGGTCTGTATATATTGTAATAGAAGTCCCATTCTTGCAATCCAAAATATGATATCAAATGAAACATGGAGTGGACAAAAACTTGATGTAGATCATTATAGAATTTTTAGATGTATTGCCTATGCTCATCCCAAATGAGAAGAGAAGAAACTTAGATGATAAATGAGAAAATTTTATATTTCCTGGTGTTAGTGATCAGTCATAAGTTATAATATTTACAATCCTAACACTAAGAAAGCTAAGATGTAGTTTTTTATGAAGAAAAATTCTAATCATGGCATAACGAAAGAGTTAAATAAAAAATTCTTGTAGATTTTGATGAAGAAGAAATGTAGACATTGGTGAAAAATCTACAACAACTAGCCACTATTCAAAACGTGGATGAATGAATGTTTATGAGTTAACTGTGCTTGAACAATTTAAATACTAATTTACGCACTTTGCTCTATTTTCATATTGTGATCTTACCATTTTTAAAGAAATTGTCAAATAATCAAAATGATAAAAGGCCATTAATGAAAAAATGTAGCAATTGAAAAAAAATAATACTTGGAACCTAATTAAGCTTCCAATATGGCATAAGAAAATTGGTTTAAAATAGGAATACATGAAAAAATTGAATAAGAATGATAAAGTTGATAAGTACAAACCATGCTTAGTAGCTAAAAATTATAAGTAAGAGTTTGGTGTAGACTATAGCGAATATTTTTTCCTATTGCAAGACTTCATATAGTGAGATTGGCACTTGCATTGATAGCTCAAAGTTCGAGGCCTATTTTTCAAATGGATGTCAAATTGACTTTCTTACATAGAGACTTAGCTAAATAAGTATTTATTGATCAACCTCGTAAATGGGTGGTAATGGTATATAAGGTTTATAACTACTTCTCTTATTACAAAACACTTACCTAACCAACATTTAGATATAACTCTACCTAAATTTTCTAGTTAACCCCAGTATTCCCAACTTATCTGACTGTTACTGAGTACTTTTTTGAAAAAGTAAATTTAATGTAACTAATTTGTCCTGTTTCTATAACCAGTTTTACTATGGCACCCACAACGCTAGCTAATTTTTCCCCCTTCCAAATGTGATTTCTATGTTATAAAGGCATTCTATGAACTAATACAAGCTCTAAGAGTTTGGTATAATCTTATAAATGCTTATTTTTTTGTAATAATGCATTTAAGAAATATACATATGAGTATACACTTTTTATAAAATCATGCATACAGGTAAAAAGCTCATAGTTTGTTTATATATAGATGCTTAATTTACATTAGAAATGATAGTGCTATATTTGAATGTGTTAAGAAGTCCGTCATAGATGAATTTGACATGGATGATATGGGAAAATGCATTATTTTCTTGGTAATGAAGAGGTGTAATCTATTGTTGGAATTTTTCAATTAAAAAAGAAGAGTAAATATCATTTTAGCCCTCCGAACTTTGTCAATTTATCAAACACCCACTGTACTTTAGAAAATATTACAAACCCCTATGTACTTTACATTAAATTCAAAGAACCCGCTAAAAAAATATTCTGAGCAGGGATCTACATGACATGACAATTGACGTGATGGGAGATGTTGATGTGGTGCTGATGTGGCATGATATTTGTGCAAAAGTGATGATGTGGTAGTTGACATGTCAAGGTGACTGTGCAGCTATGCTGACGTGGCGTGTAATGTGACGGGTGACGTGATAAGATGATGTAGGGCAAGGGGTAATGCAATTTTTTCAATGTTCAGGGGGTGTATGAAATTTTTTTCAAAGTTCAAGGAGGTGTATGAAATTTTTTCAAAGTTCAAGGGGGTGTTTGATAAATTGGCTAAATTATAAAATGTAATTTATTATATTTTCCTTTCTAAAATATATATTTATATAAAAAATAATCTTGGGATAAAAATTTCAATATTTTGAATAATGAGCATAGTCATTTCAAAGAGATATATTTCAATATCTCAACTTCACTATACATATAAATTCATAAATAATCAATTAATAATATTTTTTTAATTATGCCTTAAATTATCTTCAATTAATTAATTAGTTATAACTAAAAAATTATTAATTGATACCTACAATTAAATTAACATTAAAGTATATATATTTATGTTAATAATATTTATATTAAAATAATCATTAATTGATAACTCCAACTAATAAGTCCAATTATTATTAATTGATAACTCCAATTAAATTAACACTAAATGTATATTTATATTTATAATATTTGAATTAAAAATAATCTTGGAATAAAAATAACTCCAATTATTATTAGTTGATAACTCCAATTAAATTAACACTAAAATGTATATATATATATAGTCTTACTATTTATATTAAAAATAATCTTTAATTGATAACTTCAATTAATTAATTTATTTGTTAGTTATAACTAATAACTCCAATTATTATTAATTGATAATTATATTTAAATTAACACTAAAATTTATATTTATATTCACAATATTTATATTAAAAATAATTTTGGAATATAATTTTCAAAAATTTGAATAATGAAAATAACTATTATAAAGAAATATATTTCAAATCTCTACTTCATTATACATATAAATTCATAAATAATATAATAATAATCAATTAGGGTTTTTCGAAATATTTATCTTCATTATTCAAAATTTTAAAATTTTATCTTAAGATTATTTTTAATATAAATATTATGAATTGAAGTTATCAATTTTATTGGAGGTATCAATTAATAATTTTTTTAATTATATCTAATTAATTTAATTTAATTTAAGTCGTAACTAAAAAATATTATTAATTGATTATTTATAAATTTATATGTATAGTGAAGTAGAGATATTAAAATATATCTATTTGAAATAATTATTTATATTATTTAAAATTTTGAGATTTTTATCTCAAGATTAATTTTAATATAAATATTATAAATATAAATATATATTTTTTAAAAAATAAATTATATTTTATAATTTAACTAATTTATCAAATACTTTTAAATTTTGAAAAAATTTCATACAAAGGCTCTCTTAACTTTAAAATTTTTTTACTATACCCTTATCCAATGTCACCTACCGCGTCACACCCACAATTACTTATTGTACTGTGTACTCTAAAAGCTTGGTACGTCTTGTACTTCCAAAATTTGCCGACGAGAACTGAAGGACTCTCCTCTTCCCTGTATATGTATAATTGATCAATTGTATTTAGAATAAAAAGAGAGAACAAGAGCCCCCAGATATTCATTTTAAGCAATGATATCAGAAGGAATGGAGAGAATGTGAGGTAAGAAATAACATCTTATCTTCTTACTTTGACATACATACGTACACATATCCATTCATTTGTTTTCTTCATATATATAGTCTGACCTTAGTCTTCTTTCCTAATGACTTATTATTTTTGTAATTTTTTTCTGATTATTATATTTTAAAAAATAAGAAACAAAAATAAAAAACAAAAATGAAACTAAATAAGGCTGTGGAACTGGGCTTGGTTTTAATGTTGTAAGGCTGTATTGCCTAAAATTAGTATGTTGGCAAAATATTTAAATTAGTTAGCTAATTTTTTTAAAATAAAATTTTACAAATAACATTGGGTAGACTGGATAGCTTTACTATTAATTTTTTAAAGCTCACGGGCTATTATAATAAATAATAGCCATTAGCCATAAATAAGTTAGGCATTAGGAATTCTTAACATTATTCATCTTTTATTGAACAAAGTAGAGGATTTTGATGGAGCTTCACAGACTTTGAAGAAATTCTATTCTAATGCCACCAATGGCAACAAGACCCGCTCCAGTTCTGGGCACGAGGGTCACAACCAATGCGTCGTCGTCTTCAGCCTCCAAATCCTCCAACAGCTCTGTGATTCCCAATCTCAAGCACGTCTTCATTGTGTTCATTCATACCCTTAATGCATCACATAGGTGAAGTCTACCACTTTCAGGCTCTGTTTTCAATTTCGGTTTTGATTTTTAATTTTTGCTTTTTTAAATATAAAAAACAAAAATATGGAAATCAGTGATAAAAAATTAATAAAATTTATAAAAATTAATGACAAAAATACAAACAAAAATCAGAAATTTAATTAAATAGACCTTAAATCACTAGTTTTACGAGTCATTGTATACATTCAATATTAAGTAATTTATCTAAAACACATAATTTACGAATTGTTAAGTAAAATTATAATTTTTTTATTGCACATCGACAATTAACTTATATATATTCTAATGATATTTAAAAAAAACAATTTTCAATATCTGTACCTGACGGATTGAGGTTTATTTTCCACATGGTGGAATACATGGGAACTATAAAGTCAATAACCATTAACTTTATTCTCTTTTAGAAATATTTCTTGAATAAGATATATAAATATTAAACTTTTAAAAAAACTCACTATAACTCTCTTGTTTTACTTTTCAAGGAAAGTAATAATTCTTTTAATACATATCTTTCATTTTTACTACTGCTGCTAAAAGTTGGGATGGTTTATTATTGTTATTAGTTATAATTTTTAACTGTATTTTTTATATTTTTATATTAATTTTAATATGTTATTTTTAATTTTATGTTTTTTAATATTTTACTGTATTAATATGTTATTTTTTTCAATTTTTGTATTATTTTTTTTCAGTTTTTGTGTTTAAAAAAACAAGAAATCAAAACTTCTTTTTGGTTTGGTTTTTATTTTTTGTTTTGGTTTCTTGTTTTTTTAAATACAAAAATCGATAAAAAAAACACAATAATACAACACAGAAATCAATCAAAAAACAAACTAATTAATACAAAAATATAAAAATCATAATAAAAAAATACAACATACAA
>JAOXYD010036818.1:0-27542 GCA_028565735.1 Pinacopodium congolense | reverse complement strand
TATTTGGCAATCATTAGAAGCATGAAAGGAACTACCACAAAACTCACAAGTCATAAGACATTGAAACTCATCACTACTAACTTGAGCTTGTAAATCATCCAATTTCTCATTATAGTCTACCAATTGAGGTGCTTTGCATTGGACTCACCTTATCATTATCTAAAATAAGGTAAATAATATATGCATCTACGAGCTTTACTACCTCCTTCTTCATCTCCTTTTTCATGTGATGCCTTATGCTCCTTTGTCTCTCCCTTACTACCTTTCAACCCTTTTCTAAATTTATTCTATGAATCACCACATTGGGACTTAAACATTTAAGGTCTAAACTTTTCCAACCCATGTCTCTCACCCTCCTTATAATTGTCTCCACCACTTTCTTTTCTTGATCCAAATTTATCTTGTTTGATATGATAATGGTTAATGCATAACCTAACTTAGAAATGTACATCTAAGATATATGGGCAAAGGCTTCAACTCTATAGTGGGTGGTCTCTCCATGGATGGTGAAACGGGTGCTTTCATTCTCACTAAAGGTTTTTGGTTTTGTTTCTCACACAACTCCTCCTCGTTCTCATCTTCTTCATCACCTTTAATATCCACTTCTTCATAAAAATTTTCCTCTTGCTCCTTCATACTCTTACCAATTACATATATCTTCATGTAAACATTGCCCTCCTTTAGATTCTTTAATGCCTAATTCGTGTTAAACTCCACCTATTCATCACTACTTCGAAGAACTTATTTTCCTTCATGTACATCTAGCATTGATCTTCTAGTATTCATGAATAGTCTGCTAAGAATCAATAGATAGTTATGATCCTCTTTAAAATCCAACTCTAAAAAATCCTTAGAAATGATGAATTTATCTGCTTCGACTACCACATCCTCCATAAGACCAAAAAGCTTCTTAATTGATTGCTATACTAACTGAATAAGCATGGATGTTAGCTTTATATCTCCTAGCATCAATTTCCTGAAAATAGATAAAGGTATAAGTTTAATACTTGCACTTAAGTCATATAAATACTTAGAAAACTCAAGATTACCAACTACATAATATACTGCAAAACTCTTTGGATATTGGAATTTTGAAGGCATGCAGCCGATAATGATGGAGCTGTAAATTTCTTTAAATGATATCGTTTGATTTTTTTCAAAATTTTGCTTGTTTGTTAAGATGTATTTGAGAGATTTTGCATACTTAGGCTTGTTCTCATAGGCTTCCACAAAGGATAGGTTGATTTTCAACTTCTTCAACCTCTTTAGAAATTTTACAAATTGAGAATTCATTTTATTCATATTCAATATCTAGGAAAGAGATCTTCAGGACGTATGGTTATGGCAAAATATATGGTAATTCTTTCATCTTGTCTTCCTTTCCTTAGTTTTCTTCGTCATGTTCTTAAGCTCTCCTCTCAACTGGATCCTCTAGCTCTTTCCCACTTCTAATTGTGAAGGATTTTAGCTACTCACTTAGATTAGACTCCACATTTCTTGAGCAATTCCCCTTAGATTAGACTCTATATTGCTTAAGAGATTCCCCACACTTCTTTTAGAAAATGAATTTGCTAATTGCCCTACTTAAACCTCTAAATTATACATTAAAGAGGCATGATTCTTTGTAATTTAGTTGAACTTGGCTTCCATCCTCTTTTGGATCTCATCTCAGCTCGTGAACTTGGAGTTTAGAACATTCATTAGCTTGAACATCTTCGATTCCAGTGAACCAAGCCTATCTTGTTAGAATCTTAGTGGGCCTTATATTCTTATGTGGCTTTTTACATTATTGGACCATAAAAAATTCAGGTAGTTCCTCCACCTATAATTATAAGTACTTGAAGAAGAATTGTTATTTCCTTGCTATGGTGCTCCCATAAAGTTCACTTGCTCCATACCACTTCTTTTCATCACGAAACAGTTAGCTCTTACGTGTCCCTCTTTCCTGCATAATTCAAATCCATGCTACATTTTTAATGCACTTGAAGAAGTGGCTTACAGACTATTTGAGTCTATAATGGTGTCACTGAATCTACAATAAGTATGCCCTTCTGTTCCTTAAAGGTAGGTTGCTTACTCCTCTCTATTGTCTTAAGACAATTGATGTTTGCCATTTCCTTCAAAAAAAAGCATGTACAACATTCACTATCTTCCTCAATAATGAACCACCAATTACTACATTGATAGTCCCTCTTATGGGTAGATTAACGCCATTGTACAAAGTTTGAAGTAAAAACTCCTTATGCAAGTGATAATGTGGACAACTCCTTTATAATTCCTTGAATATCTTGCATGCTTCATATAATGACTCTCCTCAAATTTGTTGGAAGTTTGTTATTAGTAGATTTGTTGTAGACCACCAAATAATAAAATTTACCTAACTAACTATGTAATAAGGCAAGTCAAGGTCGATCCCACAGGGAGCTAAGAGGAGTTCTAGCTATTCCTAATGTTACACACACAAAAAAAGAAAATAAAATAAAACCCTTGAAAAGTTTTTCAAACTAAAAAAAATAAAGGACAACAAATCAAAACAAAACAATAAGGACGTAAAACACAAAGAAAAATATAACAATAAAAGAGAGTTGGGAAGAAGATATATCCAGGATTTCAAATTTATTATTGATCATCAAAAATATATACTATGCGCTTTATCTAAGGTGCTAGCCCATGGATCCAAACAAATTAGTGAATTCTAAGTTCCTGTAATTTTAAATAAATCCAACAAGTTATGAAAATATCCTTAACTACACAATATCCTATAACAAGCTCTTTAGATTTAGGAGTTTAGTAGCATGAAACACTCGGGAATGACTAGCCTAAGTCATAATCTTACAAGCTCGGATTATGTAACTTATATAATTAAAATCCTAGGTTAATTAGTTAAGTTTACGTATAAAACCAATTAACCTATTTCTACTTATGGATTTAGCTAATAACAATTACATATTAAAAACTAAATCCTAGAAATTAAACTAGAAATGAAACTTAGGATGGCCAATCTTATGAATAAATCCTTAATTCATGACATTAAGCCATAATTCCAATTCAATCTCAATAAAAAACACAATGCCTAATATCAATCATGTCAACTCTTACCATTCTAAGTCTAAAATCCCATCAATATCCACTTACCAAAAGGAAAACTAACCCAACATAATGAGATTACAAGAAACAGAAAATAAATGAATAAAAAGCATACTAAAAGAATAAATAAAGCTGTTGGAAATTAAAGGAACACTATTGGAAATATGAACAAAGCAATCTAATACAAAAATCTCAAGGTTCATATAATAAAAAGACATAAAAACATAACATAAACATAATAACAATAAGAAAAACATGAATAGCATTAACGGAATGCTTAAATAGATTAGAAACACTGTATCTAAATGATAAACAACATCTAAAACACTTAACTAAGGAGATTAAAGCAAAATGGAAACAAAATCTTACTTAAACACTAAAGAAAAAGAATAAAAATTAAGAAAATGAGATGATTCTCCAAAAAAGCACTGTGGCTACAAGAGAATGGCTTTTTTTGAGCTTTAGGAACCATTTTATACCCTCTTCAAATAGGGCAAACCGAAGGATAGTGAAAAGATCTCTTTATCCCTAATTTTTTTCATAAATATTATGCTAAACATGGGTTGTTGGGGACTTAATTGGCCCCAATAAATTTTGGCATGAAATTTGGTATGTAGATTCCTCACATGATGCTATTGCACCTTATAAAATTTCAAATCAATCTGATCTCTAAAAGTTCACCTAATACATCACCGAAGTCACATGTATTAAAATCAATGCTCAAATGAGCGTATCTTGTTCTTTTTGCTCCAATTTTACTTCAAATCTTCCCAAAATTTGGCCTTTGAATGCAAAACATGTTTCAAAACCTCCCATCTATTAGTCATCACAACAAGACACAATTTGAGCACCTTTTCATAAAAGGTAGGCATGAATCTATATGAAATTTCCTAATAACATATCACCAAACACATCCCTAGTAGTTAACTCCTTGATTATTCTAATTCCTTTATTATTCTTGTGGTCTTTATTAAGTTGATGTTTTTAGGCAAAAAGGCTTATACTAATTGGTCTAATGTCATCACATTCTCTAGATTGAGAGAATTTGACCATGCCTTAGATCTATCTTTCAATGTAAATGGGAATAACCTCATCTTGGCTACATCCTCTGAAAATCCATTTTATCTAATTGTATCACTGCTGTGTTGATTTGGTATCACTAATTATCCTCAAATTAATCAATAAATTCACATGAGATTTCAATTCAACTCCAAATCAACATAACGACAATGTACCGGTTGCAAGTAATAAAGCGAAGCAAATTTAAGACTCCAAAATGCTAAACCATAGAGAACTGATTTGTATGACTTCTAAATAAATTGGATTACAATTATCTAAGGGAACTCAAGGCTTAAAATGAAGGGGTTTAGATAAACTAAAAAGAACCTTATAACTTCCATCTTTACAATTGAATTCCAAATTGTCTAAGGATTACCAATTGATTAAATGGCTAAGGACTAGGCCTAAATGACTTAAGTAAGTTACGAAATGGATTCGAATTTCTAATATGAGGCCTTTAATAAATCAAGACAAAGCTATGGTCAAGTAATTGCCTTTTCTATAACATTCCTAATTTATGGTTTGGTCCACTAATAAATCAATAGGAAGTGGGCTTAAAGTTCATGAAGTTTCTAATCCTAAAAACCATATTAAAGATTAGTATCCTCATGAAATAACCAATCAATGGTCAAGTATTTTTATAATCATGTTGTTTATGGATTTTTCCAATGAATTAAGTGATTGGTCCTCTACTTAATCATTTAACTTCATATCCTAAGTGATCAAGTTAAGATATGCTTTAAGATCTCACATAGACAAAGATTATCATCCAATCATATGATAAACATGCACTAAAGACATTCAAGAACCTATCCCTAGCTAGAATTCAACTCAAATCATAATAAATCAACAAGAAAAATTAGATTGAAATAAAACAACCCATGTTCTTGCATATATATGAACAAAAGAGATTAAATAAGGGAAAAAGGGTTTAGATTTCACCAAAGGATGATACAAACTGTTAGGCATCCTTCAATCACCTTAAAAAACTCCCGAGAATCCTTAAAATAACCTAAAAATACAAGATACAAAGCCTGAAAAAGAAAAAGAAAAGAAAAACCAAAAAACTATCTAAAGAAAAGAGAACTAGATGTTTGATCTCAATTCTCCTCTCAAATCAGTCCTAATTGCTCCAAAATTGATCTCTGAATCTTCTTATATATGTTAGCGGCAAGTTGGGTATGTTGTAATAAGTGGAGGAGTAAGTTGCAATTGAAAATATTTCAACAAGAACTAAAACAACACTTAAAGAGAGTAAAACGACAGTCTGTGAATGCGTCGTTTAGGTCCTTTACTTCAAGAGTGTAACGGAGGGTTACTGAGCACAACAGCGGTTGATGAGGTTCCCATTTTAGTCTTACAAATTGACATTTTTTATAAATTTTCAATATTTTATTCACTTTTTGGCTTCCATCTACATTGAAAAAATTTATAAACATAATTAAGCACTTTAACAACAAATTGGAAGCAATTTGCCTTAGAATTAGATTAAATTCATATGAAAATACATTAAAACCAAGGCCTAACAATCACATATTTTCATAAAATTTGCTAGATGTTTATTAAGATCCTTATTAATTAACCCATGGAACTGGACATTAGTATGAAGTGTCTTCAGCAAAGTTTGTTTAATCTCAAAGTTATTAGCTGGCACTGGAGGTCTTATAATCCCCTACAAATCAACATTGAATCCTAACCTCATAAATTCTAAAAGGGTCTTTTGCCACCCTCTGTTATCAACATTATAATAACTAGGGTTTCTTAGTTTGATTAGTTTTCTTGACTTTGATTTTGATTTTGGTATTAGCTTTTGATTGTTTAATAATTATTTTATCTAATTGATTTTAAATTTTGTCGAACTCTTCTACTTTTTAATTTATAAGAATAATTTACTAATAATTGTAATGTAATTGAAATTTCTAGTAATTTGTTTCAATAGTTTATAGTAATTTCTAGTAATTAATGCAATAATGTTTTTCTTTCTTTATCTGGTTTATTTTTCAAAAAATATGTTTGAGGTGGATTATCTAGTTATGTGAGAAAAGGAGTTTTTATTGTATCATTTAATCTAATAGGTTGTGTTATATTAGGTAATTCTCTTATTTGAGGGATGGAATTAATGCTAACTTTTGCAACATCACTAAATAATTGATCTAAATAGATTCTATGAGTATTTTTAAATTCAATACTATGACGGGAATTTGTTAATGCATAACTAATTTCATAAGTAATAGAAAATGGATATTGTCCTTGAATCATCAAGTGATCATGGTAAAATTTGAAAGCTATAGTAATTGTTTCGTCTAATTTGTGTGATATTAATGGAAGTCCTAATTTTAATCGTGTATTAAA
This sequence comes from Pinacopodium congolense, assembly GCA_028565735.1. Lineage (NCBI taxonomy): Eukaryota > Viridiplantae > Streptophyta > Magnoliopsida > Malpighiales > Erythroxylaceae > Pinacopodium > Pinacopodium congolense. Next base: position 21,044 of record JAOXYD010036818.1, on the reverse strand, counting down.
TTTAATTTTTCCAAATGTTAAATTTCCTTTCAATATTCCTAAAATTTGACCATTTAAAATTTTCATTCATTCGTCTATTATTGCTAATCTAAAGGGAGAATCAATACCTTCTAAAAAAGTTCATTTAATAAAATTTGTATTATTGAAAGATGAATATATCCAATTTTTTTGTCTATATTCTGTAGGAATTTTTTGAAAATGTTTTAAAAGTTGATGTTCATCAATTAAATTTATTCTAAGATAAACATTACATCGGCCTGTTTGTATTGGTGTTTCATGAACTATTTTTTCCATAATAGATAATATTTTTTCGATTAAGAAGCTTTCTAATTGGGTGTTTTTGTATAATATCATGTCAATCCATTATTTAGTTTTATAATATCATGTCCATCCATTATTTAAATCTAATTTTGTTTTAGTTATGTGTTTTATTTTTTTCATTTGAAAGTAGCGTATTAATATGAAATACACCATTTGATTCAACTAATTTTAAAGTATCTATATCTAGTATTTGACTGTCTTTTTTAGTCTTAGCCATTAATTTGGTTGATTTACAGATGATTGAGATTGGCTTAATCTTAATTCTTCTTGATTTATGCATTATAGTACTTTGATTATGGAATTAAGTAAAAAGATATCATATTTTTTACAAGTATAATGAATAAAGTTAGTGCGATGTTGTTCTTTAATTTCTTAAATAAATTGTTGTAAAGATTCAAGTAAATGGATATGTATTTCAAGATCTTGATAATATAATATTTCTAAACAATAGACAGCGTTATCTTAATCTAAACTCATATTTTGTTATGGTCGAGATAGAATTTCTAATTTTGTGTGATAATATGCTATTCTTAGTTGAATACAATCGATATGGTTTCCAATTATATGTAATTGGAATAGTGTATTATGTAATTGTCTTAAATTCCAGTTAAGTGTTCCTTTTCTATATCTTTGTTGTTCTTGATTTAGATGTTTTTAAAGATTTTCTAGTTAGGTTAAATTATGTTGTAAAATTTTCATTTTTTGTATGCAAAGAGCTTTTTTGTAAAAATATATTTTAATTATTTGCTGCAAGAAGTGATAATTGTTTTTGTAGAGATGATTCTTTTAATAAATGAATTTCTCGATAATGTTTTGCTAACTTTAGATGGGTCTATAATTTTTCTTTTATATATTATTCAATTAATGATTCTCGAACTTGTATTTGTAATTGTAAATAAGATTGATTGGGATAATTATAGAAACCAGCTTCGTTATATTGATTTTTTATAGTTGCTAAGGTTAGATGTACATTTTTCAGTTAATTGAGATAATATAGTAATTCCTTGCAATAAATGATTACGGGTATAGCAATTCATTTTTTAAGCGATATGTCTAATGATTCTTCTACAAATGGATTTAAAAGAAGATGTTCATGGAGATAATGTTTACTTAGTTTATTAGGAGATTTTACTTTTTTCATTATGATATTTTTGATATAGGGTTTCTACTATATTTATTCTATCTTTAGTTTGTATTCTATAATTTGGATCAGGCCTGCAATATTTCATTGATTCTAGTTTGTGATAAAAATATGTTCTTTCTATGTTAAATTCATTAGTTAAATCTTCATAGCTATGTATGTTTCATAGTAATTGGTCACATGCAAGACATTGAGACATAATTTATGAAGATAAACAATATGCATCATGAAAATGAATAGGTGTAACTGACGTCATTAATTCAAATCTAACCTGAATTGTTTTTGAACAACATGTTTCTTATAACAGCCACTATCTTTACAAAGACAAATTTTAAGTTTAGAGAGAGAGATTGGATATTTTTTTTATTAAACAAACTGTTATTTACTTACCTTCCTCAGAAGATAGGTCTTACAATATAAAGGCAAAGAAGGAATCAAATAACCAAAGACCTTCAAACATAAACAAACAAAGGCAAAAGGAAAGAGATTTGATTGTTAGTATACATGGTGTTGTCGAGTGAATCTTTACTTTACAGCAAAAAAACAAAAAAAAAACAAACAAACAAAAGAGTTTTGGCTTATTAGGTTTCAGAGAATCTCTATACAGAGAAGTATAAATTGTGCTAGATAATCACATGGTGTAGATTCTTGCTGTCTACTCTATAGGGTCGACTACTTTATTCCTTATCTTTTATATTTAATCCGTCATCAAAGTTGATGCTTGAATTTTCTATCTTTTTTTAATGCTTACATTTGTGAGTTGGATAAGATTAGAATTGTATACATAACCTTTGTTCCATATATCTGATAGAGGGCTGAATAAGTCTTCAAGATTCTTGAATGGTTTTTCAAATTGTTGACTGATTGGTAATGATTCCTTACCAATTGGTCCTTTGTATGTGTAAGTCAGTAAAATATTTTATCCACGATATTTGATCTTTAAAAGAGATGCTTCATTAATTCGTTGAAGTTGAGAATAAACACCTTTAAGACAATTAATATTAAATTGATTAATTACTTCCCTGTAAAAATCATAGGTTGGTGCTTTGTCGAAGGATGGGTACTGCCTATTTCTAATTCCAATTTGGACATAAGCAATGCAGGGGACTAGTAATTTGGTATTTTCTCTAAAAATGGGATAGCTGCTAAATAATTTTAGAAAGATTTCTATTTCTTTTACAAAGAGATCCTTGTAAGTTTTTATTGCAGTAACAAAGCTGGTTGGAAATTAGGAGAGGATAGTTAAACCGTTGAGATAAATATTGTCTACCAAACCTGTCTGAAAAAATAAGCAGGTAGTGAGAGCTTTTGCTTTAGGAAATATGATTACTTTAGGACCAAACTTGCCTCTATTCATGGGATAATTCAAAAACTATTTTTGTTCATCAATCCATAGATTTAGTGCTTGGAAACTATCTTGAAATATTTCATATGTAATTTTTCACATTTTTTCTTTCAAGCTTCTAATAGGAATATAATTGATTTTATCCATGTTGATTGCTTTTTCCATTTTTTTCATAGAGGTAAGACTTGGTTATTCCAAAGCAAATTTATAATTTAGTCTTAAAGATTGAGATGATAATGCTTCCTTGAAAGCTTTTTTTGCTTTGTCTCGAGTCTTAAAACTTTTATGAATAATATGAGATTTACCGATAAAGAATGTTGTTGCTTAATGCCAATGATCGTATAGACTTGTCATAGAGTCGTTGAAAATATCATAGGTTTTGGATTTTTTTTTCTTCGTAAGTTTTTTGGGAAGTAGATGCTTAAGATAAAGTAAGATTTCATAGTTGTTAAGAAGGTTGTGGTGGTACTTGGATAAATTTTTTAGAGGTAATAAGAATAGGGTTAATTAGTTGATTTTGTTTTTCAAGAAGGGAAATGGTTGCTATAAGTTGATTAATTTCCTTAGTAATAATACTAGTTTGTTATTGTAATTAGTGTAATTCTTCCTTCCTTTTAGACAGTGTTTCCTTTAGACTCATAATGGTTGCTTCCATTTTCTAGTTAATTTATCCGGAACAAGGTTAGTAGACTACTTGATATATTTAATTTGATAATTATATTGATTCAATTCTAATGGTCATCGGAGGAGACAACCTTGATTATAATTTAATTTGATGTTGTACTTCAAGAAGCCACAAAAATACTTCGAATCAATATGTATTTCAAATTCAACAGTTAACAAATCAACTTTCCATTTTTGTAAAGTCTTAATAAAAGAAAGTGTTCCTTTCTCATGAATTGGATACCTGTGTTCGGTGGGAGTAAAAGTCCCATTTATATACTTACCAAGAAGATGTTTACTTTGATTGGGTGGTTGTACTAGAAGGCAGCCAGTTCATGTATTCATACTTGCATCAATTTGTAATAATAAATCATAATCAGAAGTACAATTATATAAAGTAGGTAAATGATGACAAAGACATTTAAGTTTTTGTACTGAAATAGTATCAAGCTAAGTCTAGTGCCATTTTGTTTTTATGGTACACTTTAATTGCAGTCATTGTCATTCCTTAGTAAAATTCTTAAAAAATCCTTCATCAGAAATCTGGTTTAATAAGATAAGAAATTTTTTTACTTCATTTATGTTAACAAAAATTGTGAGACTTTTTCAATAAGATTAGGTTATTGTTAAGGTCCAATATGATTGCACTTTGATTGATTAATTGATGAATTATGCCCCTAATGATGTGTTTAATTAGTTAATCTATATGATGATTTGTTTAATTTGTAGGATGTTAATCAAAATTGGAAATTTTGTGCAAAAGGATCAAAGTTTGACTCGATTATCAACCATTAACATGGTTCTACAGCCCCAAGGGTGGGATACATAGTGATATTATTCGTCAGCCAGGGTGCCATTGATACATTAGTCAATAATATCAGCTCTAAATCTCCAATTTTACAACTGTGGCATGTCTCCAATTAATGTTGCTGTCCAGTAGTATCAAGTGGGGGTCTAGATAACCTGTAAAACACAAGAATAATAAGAAGATTCAGATCAGAAAGGGGGATTTAGATCTAGAGTTTTAGGATAGAAGCTCCTCCTTCTCTCTTCCTTAGTACATAGGCTTCAAACACTTTATGTTCAAAATCAGTGTTGTTTCTTGAGTTTCTAATCATTCAAACTTGTTTTTAAGACATATTTCTGAGTTTGTGAATCATATTCAGGAGGGTTTCTAACTCAGAATACTTAGGTGTTTGCTTTTATTTTTAGATTAATCAAAGTTGTATTCTTATGCTTCTATCTTTGAATGTTCCTTGATTTTTCTACAAGATCTTGAGGGATAAGAGCTCTATTGGAGTCCAGAATGAATTTGGGAGTTCAAGACATGTCCAAGAGTCTTCCCTTGATATTTGTGTACCCTCTAAACTTCATTCTATAGATCATATTTTTCATATTTATAAAGACATGTTGCTTAAAGTGTATATCTTGTATGTTTTAATCAAAATGTATGGCTAAATCATTTGTATTGGTAAGGATTGGTATTTTTATGATTTAAGAGAGCTTAAAGATATGTTATAGGGTCTGAGTTTTGTCTATTGAAGGTTTAAAAGATCTGATTTTCGGCTGGCCACCTAGTATTAAAGTTTAAGACAAGTTAAGCTTGATAAATCATCTTAATATGTTAGAAAATTCAACAAGCAACAAAAATTAGTCAATAAATGGCCAAACCTTGATTTTTTTTATGAGAGTTAGATTTTTTAGTTTAAAGATCCAGAAGTCTCCTTCTTATATTTAAAGCCCATTGACTAGATTTATAATATAACCAACTTTAAACTAAATTTAATGGAGATCAAGCAAAGTCTTAACCATAGCTTTGTTTTGATTTTTTGAAGGAACTCTAGTTAGCCCTTAAATTTGTTTAAAGCTCAATTAATTCATCAATCACCTAATCTTTAGCTAATTTACACATTTGGTATTTTTTTAGAAATTTTGAAAGAAATTAAAAATTAATTTTGAAGTGTTTAAATCAAGTTAGACTAGTTTAGAAATTTTAAGGTCTTAATCAATTTTTTTGGATTTTCCTAGATAATTATAATCTAATTAACCTAGTAATTAATCGTATTTTCTTGTGGGATCGACATTTGAAGTCCTAATTTTACTCCACTTTATTACTTTTGCAATAGGTGCACTTACCTAAATTTCGTTGGTTTTCAAAGTAAAAATATTTCAAAATCATTAAAAAAAATTCTAACTCACATATCCAATGCAACAGTTGTAAAGTTAAAAATCCATTTGCAAATTTTATACCTAAATATTCAGTTTTTTTATTAGCCAATTTAATTTTCCTTTTATTGAGAATTAATCCTTTTTCTTTATAGTGGTTAAGAACTAATTTGACCTTTTTTAAATGATCATCTTTGTATTTATTAGAAAAAATTATAATGTCATCAATATAAGCTAAGGTGAATTCTTCTAAGCCTTCAAAATTATTGTCCATAAAACGTTGATAAATTAGTAGTGCTTGTTAAAATATGAAAGGTAAAACATTCCATTGATAATGTTTCTGTGGAGGACAAGAGAAAGAAGTTAATGGATTGTTATTTTCATGTAATCTTAACTGCCAATAACTTGATTTTGCATCTAACGTTGTAAACCAATGATTTCCTTTATGTCTAGTAATTATATAATCTTTCCTTGGTAATTTATAGTCATATCCTACTGTTGCTTTATTTAATTCTTTATAGTTGATTACCATGCATCTTTTGCCTCGTTTTTTTTCACTATGATTATTGACATAAAAAGTCGGTATTGAATGTTTATTAATACTAGGGGACATGAGTTGTTTTTCTTGTAACTCTTTGCATTCGGTAGTAAATTCAAGAACATCTTGTTGAGTATAAGGAATATTACATTTAATGTTGACTTCTTGCTTAAGATTATTTAGTTTAATTTCAATAAGTTGTTGATTTTGATTTTTTTTAGTATCTAAAAGGATTTCACTACAAACTTGATCAATTAATTGTTTGATTTTGAGTTGAATAATCATATTATTTAATTAATGGAATTGTAAATATTCAAGTTTTTCTTTTATTAAGTGTAATTTTTGATAATATGTCGTATGATATATAGGAATTTTAAGTATTAAAGATTTTTAGTTTAGAGAATTTATTTCTAGATTTTTTAATGTACTGTATTGTAAATATAGACAAAAAGGATTATATAATTTGAAAAAATTATTTCCAATAATAAAAGGTAATCTAGATTCTTGTTGATAAATAGATGGTATTATGAATGTAAATTTTTCAATGATAATTTGATTTTAATAACTTACATACCATATAGATTTTATTACTCTATCAGCAATTCTAATTTTTAAAGGTTTTTCAAGTTTTTTCCAATTATTTAATAAATTCTTAGAAGCTATGTAGATAGTTGCTCCTGTATCTATATATGCATTATCTTTTTTATTCTAAATAATGACTTGAATGAATGTGATGTTCTGATTGAATTGTTGATGTTGACAAAGTTTTTGATTCATAATAATATAAGGATGATATAGTTGAATCGATTTCATAATTGAATTCAGCAGGTTTAAGATTATTTTATATGCAATATTTAATAAGTTAAGTTTTTCATTATATTTGGCTGATTTAGTATTTCGTTTAGGACACTCATTTGTGTAACGTCCTTCGTCTTTGCATAACCAACATTTATAATTTTTCTTCTTCTATGGATAGTAGTTAGATTTTGGTGTTTAGGTTTATATTTTTGGTAACCTTTTAGCCTAAAAATTTGTTTTAAGTCTAAAAGAGGGATTTTTATAATAATGTCGTTCAGGATTTTTTTCCCTATCTATATCTATATTTAGGATGTTGTGAAGAATACTTTTTAGTTTTATAATATATTATTGAGGTACTTCAACATATTTATAATAACACAATCTAATTTTAGAATGCTTTAATTTACTCCTCACTTGAGCTTATAGACATTTTTATGCTAATACTTCTTTTACTATTGAAATAACTCCTCCTAAATTCTAGAAGACTAGATTATCTTATTGTTTTATCATGAATATTTCTTCAACGATTCTATTAATAGGATAATGTAAATTTTGAATAAAGATTGGAACACAAACACATTGTTCAGTAAGTGTTAATTTATAAACATGTTTTTTAAATTCACATATATATTCATCGAGATGACATATATCGCAAATACATAAATTACTAATATGCCATAAAGCGTTTTTCCATTCTTTGTTTTCAATGTTTTCTTTAAAATTTGTATATATTTTCCTATAAATTCGGTATAAATTACAGAAATAATTACTCTAAATGTTGTAATTACATTACGTGTACGACGAAATTCAGTAGCACTTTTAATCCAAAGTTTATTAAAAATCTAATACTATGCCAATTGTTTTATAAGCGACAAAATTCAATAATGTTGTTTGGTTATTAATTCCTTGAAATGGTTTTTCTATTTGAATTAAAAGGGCTAATCTATTTGGCCATTATAATAATAAATTTTCAAGTGATACTACGCAATCTAAATTAATGATTCCATCAGGACCTAATGTTATATATTTAGGTGTATATTCAGTTGGAAATTTGTGTAATTTATTTTTTTATAATAACCAAAATGATTTACTTCAAATTCAACAATAGTTCTATAATTCCAATCCCATTGTCTAAAACATTTTTCACCTTGTCTACTTGTTTCTGGTTGATTCGTTGGAGGTTGTTTATGAGGTTCAGTTTGAGTTCGAAGTTTTAGTTCAAGATTTTCCATATATACTTCATGGTCTGAATCATGCCCATATATAATTTCTCCTTGATCAATAATTGGATTAACAAGTTGTCTGTTAGATTGTTCTATCATTAATTATTGAAAATTTTTTGTAACTTTAGCTAATTGATTTTTTACTTCTAATTCTATATTTTCAATAGGAATGTTTAGTTCTATTTGTTAGTTAAAATTTCCAAGGTTTATCAGAAAGAATTTCTTTTGATTTTGAAGAGGCTTCTAAATTTTAAAGAATTATTTCTAACTTCTGATTTATGTTTAGAAATTGGTTTAGCTCTGATATGGTTTGGCTTTGATACCAGGGTTTCTTGGTTTGATTGGTTTTCTTGATTTTGATTTTGGTTTTTGGTAGCAACTTTTGATTATTCGACAATAAGTTTATCTAATTGGTTTTGAATTTTATCTAAATCTTCTATTTTTTTTAATTTATGAGAATAATATACTAATACTTGTAATGTAGTTGAAATTTCTAGTAATTGTTTTTTCAATAGTTTGTAGTAATTTATATTATCTAACTCATCTATTTTTTGTAATTTCTAAGAATAATTAACTAATAATTGCAATGTAGTTAAAATTTATAATAATTGCTTTTCATTAGTTTTTAGTAATTTAAATATTTTTTTTTACTAATTCACTAAGACTCATACGATAATTTGAAGATGTGTAGATAGATTTTGAATTTGAGTTTTGATTTGTACTAATTATGATATAATTTGCTCATGTGTTTTTAGTTTGTTTGTTTGATCTTTTTGTGAACTGCCATGGTCTGTAAATTTTATCTGTCTTTCTAACTTTAATGAGTAAGAATGAAATAATGTTTTCCTATCTTGGTTTGGTTTATTGTTTGAAAAAGATGCTCAGAGTGGATTATCTTGTAATTTGGGATGAGGAGTTTTCATTTTATGATTTAATCTAATAGGTTATGTTATATTACGTAATTGTCTTATTTGAGAGATGAAATTAATGCCAACTTTTGCAACATCCCTAAATAATTGATCTAAATAGATTCTACCAATATTTTTAAATACAATACTATGATGGGAATTTATTAACGCATAACTAATTGGAAAAGTAATAGAAAATGGATATTATCCTTGTATCAATAAGTGATCACGGCAAAATTTGTAAGCTATAGTAATTGTTTCGTCTAATTTGTGATATATTAGTGGAAGTCCTAATTTTAATCAATTATTAAATTTAAAATTTCCAAATTCTAAATTAACGTTCATTATTCCTAAAATTTGATCATTTAATTTTTTCGTTCGTTCATCTATTATTACTAATCTAACGGGAGAATCAATACCTTATGAAAAAGTTGATTACAAAAATGGTATTGTTGAAAGATGAATTTATCCAATTTTTTGTCTATATTTTGTAGTAATTTTCAATAAATGTTTAAAAAGTTGATTTTCATCAATTAAATTTATTATAAGACAACCATTACATTAGTCTATTGGTATTGGTGTTTCATAAACTATTTTTCCATACTAGATACTTTTTTTATTAAGAAGCTTTCTAAATTGGTATTGTTGTATAATATCATGTCCATTCTTTAAATCTAATTGTGTTTTAGCAATTTTTTATTTTTTTCATTTGAAAGTAGCATATTTATATGAAATATACCATTTGATTCAACCAATTTTACTGCCTCTATATCTATTATTTGACTGTCTTGTTGAATCTTATCCATTAATATACCCAATTTATAGATGGTTGCCAATGGCATAACCTAACTTAATTCGATAATTAAGTTGATTCAATTCTAAATGCGATCGGATAAGATGACTTTGATTATAATTTATTTTGATATTGTACTTCCAGAAGCCACATAATTATTTTAAATCAGTATATATTTGAAATTCAATAAGTAATAAATCAACCTTTCATTTTTGGTAGGTCTTAACATATGCAAGTGTTTCTTTCTAGTGAATTGGATACTTCTATTTGGTGGTAGTAAAAGTCCTATTTATATACTTACAAAGAAGATGTTTACTTTGATTGGGTGGTTGTGTCAAAAGGCAACCAGCCCATATATCCATACTTGCAGCTTTTGATTGTTCGATAATTAGTTTATCAAATTGGTTTTGAATTTTATCTAACTCTTCTATTTTTGTAATTTCTAAGAATAATTTACTAATAATTGTAATGTAGTTGAAATTTCTAGAACTTTTTTTAAATAGTTTGTAGTAATTTATATAATTCTTTTACCAATTCACTAAGAATCATAAGATATTTTTAAGATGTGTAGATAGATTTTAATTTGAGTTTTGATTTGTACTAATTTTGTTATAACTTGGTCATGTGTTTTTTTATTGATTTGCTTGAGCTTCTTATAAACTACTAGGGTCTATAAATTTTATTAGTCTTTCTAATTTTAATTAGTAAGAACGAAATAATGTTTTTCTGTCTTGGTCTGGTTTATTATTTGAAAAAGATGTTTGAGGTGGATTATCTAGTAATATGGGATAAGGAGTTTTTATTGTATCATTTAACATAATAGGTTATGTTATATTAGTTAATTCTTTTATTTGAGGGATGAAATTAATGCAAACCTTTGCATCATCACTAATTAATTGATCTAAATAGATTTTATCAATATTTTTAAATTCAATACTATGCTTGGAATTTGTTAATGCATAATTAAATTGATAAGTAATAAAAAATGGATATTGTCCATGAATCAATAAGCGATCACTGTAAAATTTTTAAGCTGTAGCAATTATTTCGTCTAAATTGTGTTATATTAATGGAAGTGCTTATTTTAATCGTGTATTAAATTTAATTTTTCCAAATGCTAAACTGTCGTTCATTAATCTTAGAATTTGATTATTTATTTTTGTCATTCGTATGTCTATGATTGCCAATCTAAGAGGAGAATCAATATATTCTGAAAAAGTTGATTTTAATAAAATTTGTATTGTTGAAACATGAATATATTAAATTTTTTGTCTATATTTTATAGGAATTTTCTGTAAATGTTTAAAAAGGTGATTTTCAATAATTAAATTTATTCTAAGATAACCATTACATTGGTCTATTCGTATTGGTGTTTCATAAAAAATATTATAAAAATATTTCCATAATAGATAATATTTTTTTGATTAAGAATTTTTCTAATTAGGTGTTGTTGTATAATATCATGTCCATTATTTAAATCTAATTGTGTTTTAGCTATTTGTTGTATTTGTTTCATTTGAAAGTAGCGTGGTATATTTTTTTCAACTAATTTTAAAGTATCTATTTCTAGTATTTTACTGTCTTTTTGAATTTTAGCCATTAAAATGGTTGATTTATAGTTGGATGAGATCGATGTAATCTTACTTAATTTGATAATTATATTGATTAAATTCTAATTGCCATGGGATAAGACGACGTTGATTATAATTAGTTTGATGTTGTACTTCAAGAAGCCACATAAATACTTCAAATAAGTATATATTTCAAATTTAATAAGTAATAAATCAATCTTCTTTTTTCGTAGTGTTTTAATACAAGCAAGTGTTTCTTTCTTGCGAATTAGATATTACTGCTCAATAGGAGAAAAAGTTCACATTTATATACTTACAAAGAACATGTTTTCTTTGATTGGGTGGTTGTTTCAAAAGGCAACCAGCTATTGTATCCATACTTGCATCTTTTGGTTGTTCGATAATTAGTTTATCAAAATGGTTTTGAATTTGATCTCACTCTTCTATTTTATAACTTCTGAGAATAATTTTATAATAGTTGCAATGGAGTTGAAATTTCTTGTAATTTTTTTTCAATATTTTATAGTAATTTATACAATTCTTTTACTAATTCACTAAGACTCATAAGATATTTTTAAGATGTGTAGATAGTTTTTGAATTTGAGTTTTGATTTGTACTAATTATGTTATAACTTATGTTTTTTGTTGGTTTGTTTGAGCTTCTTATGAACTGCCACGATCCAAAAAATTTATTGGTCTTTCTAATTTTAATAAGTAAGAAAGAAATAATGTTTTTCTATCTTGGTCTGGTTTATTGTTTGAAAAAGATGTTCGAGGTGGATTATCTAGTAATGTGGGATAAGGAGTTTTTATTACATCATTTAATCTAACAGGTTGTATTATATTAGGTAATTCTCTTATTTGAGGGATGAAGTTAATACCAACTTCTGCAACATCACTAAATAATTTATCTAAATAGATTCTATCAATATTTTTACAATCAATACTATGATGGGAATTTCGTAATGCATAACCAATTTGATAAGAAATAGAAAAAGGATATTGTCCTTGAATGATTAAGTGATCACTGTAAAATTCATAAGCTATAGTAATTGTTTCATCTAATTTGTGCGATATTAATGGAAGTCCTAATTTTAATCGAGTATTAAATTTAATTTTTCCAAATTCTAAATTAACATTCATTATTCCTAAATTTTGATCATTTAATTTTTTCATTCATTCATCTATTATTGCTAATCTAAGAGTAGAATCAATACCTTATGAAAAAGTTGATTTAAAAAATTTTTGTATTGTTGAAAGATGAATATATCCAATTTTTTGTCTATATTCTACAATATTTTTTTTGTAAATGTTTAAAAAGTTTATTTTCATCAATTAAATTTACTTTAAGATGACCATTACATTGATCTATTCATATTGGTGTTTCATGAACTATTTTTCCATAATAGATCATATTTTTTCTTTTAAGAAGCTTTCTAATTGGGTGTTGTTGTATAATATCATGTCTATTCTTTAAATTTAATTGTCTTTTAGCTATTTGTTTTATTTTTTTCATTTTAAAGTAGAGTATTAATATCAAATATTCCATTTGTTTCAACTAATTTTAAATATCTATATATAGTATTTGACTGTCTTTTTGAATCTTACCCATTAAATTGGTTGATTTACAATTGGCTGAGATTGATGTAATCTTATTTAATTCAATAATTATATTGATTAAATTCTAATTACCATCAGATAAGACGACGTTGATTATAATTAGTTTTGATATTATACTTCGAGAAGCCATATAAATACTTCGAATTAGTATGTACTTCAAAACCAATAAATAATAAATCAACCTTCCATTTTCGTAGTGTTTTAAAAAAAGCAAGTGTTTCTTTCTTGCGAATTAGAAACTTCATTTTAGTAGGAGTAAAAGTCCCATTTATATACTTATAAAGAAGACGTTTACTTTGATTGGTTGTTTGTCTCAGAAAGCATCTAACCCATGTATCCATACTTGCATCTTTTGATTATTCGATAATTAGTTTGTCAAATTGGTTTTGAATTTGATCTAACTCTTCTATTTTTGTAATTTCTGAGAATAATTTTCTAATAATTGCAATGTAGTTGAAATTTCTTGTAATTGTTTTTCAATAGTTTGTAGTAATTTGTATAATTCTTCTACTAATTCACTAAGACTTATAAGATATTTTTAAGATGTGTAGATAGATTTTGAATTTGAATTTTGATTTGTCTAATTTTTTTCAACTTGTTCATGTGTTTTTTTTTGGGTTATTTGCACTTCTTACTTTTACGAGTAAGATCAAAATAATGTTTTTCTATTTTGGTCTGGTTAATGGTTTGAAAAAGATCTTCGAGGTGGAGTATCTACTAATGTTGGATGAGGAGTTTTTATTATATCATTTAATCTAATAGGTTGTGCTATATTAGGTAATTCTCTTATTTAAGGGATAAAGCTAAGACCAACTTGTTCTACATCACTAAAGAATTGATCTAAATAGATTCTATCAATATTTTTAAATTTATTGTATTCTAACCTATTTTTATATTTAAATCCACCTTTTGTTCACATTTTTTTAATAACATGATGAATATGTTAAGTTTGGTCTATTTCTTACTTTAAATGAGTGGCTAATTTAAGTTTTGGTTGTGGAATGATTTTTGTAATGATTTGAATATATGCAACTTGTTTTCATTTATTTTCAGCTACATTAAATGATATAAGAATGTACATATAGTTTTATCCAAGGTTTGAGAAATCGGATCGGACTGATTGGTGCCACTCAGTTAATTCAGAATCAGTCAGTTTATCGGTTTGATTGTTTTTAAAAACCCTTAAACTTAACAACTGTAAGGTTAGGGATCCGACTAGTTGGTTTGATCTGGTTTGATTCGGTTTAATTTGTCGGTCTAATCCTTTTCAATCTAACCCAATCCAACTCACTCCTCTTCACTTCTTTTTTTAAATTTTTTTTATTCTAACTCTGCTATTCCAAATTTTTATTATTTTTATTATCTATTAAATCTATTATTTTTATTTAATTTAATTTTTATATGACATTATTTATTTAGTTTATAATTTTTTGTTTTATTTTTATTTAAAATAATAAATATGAAAATAAAAATTTTAATATAATATATTTTTATATTATAATTGAGTAAAAGATTAATAAAAAAATATATTAATAATTTATATATTTTGTTATATTATACTATTTAATACTAATTTTATAATAATTTTATATCAATTGAACCTCTAAACTTTTAATCTCTTCTCTTTTTCGTTTGATGTACACAATTTTTACAAGGATTCGAATAGGCCTTTTGACCTTGTATGATAACTGTACCTAATGATAGACGTGCTTTCATATTTTGGCAATCTACTCGTACGCAGTCATAAGTCATACTTAACGGTTCAGTAATAATTTGGGCATATCTAACCAACTCGTAAAAAATTGTCCAAGTCGTTAGATTCTCTATTTTCTAGATGTCCCTATTACATGTTTCCGTTTCCCCCGGAATCCCCAAAACAATGGCGGTATGAGTGAAACTTCAGATTTATTACCTATCTAATATTAGTCCAGTCCCCAGGCGAGTGATACCAAAAACTTCGTAGAGGAGCGTGATGTAACATAGCACATGCAGCTCTTTGTTTGAACCACACCAAACCAAACGCGTATGCTGCGGATTCCGTTTCTCTATCAATTTTATCAGCTTGTTATTCTTCTCCCAACCCCCTATAATTACTTTTAGGATTCTCCCAATCACTGCCATTCTTTTCAATTCTTTTTCACTCTCTCTTAGTCAAACCCACCAACAGCCACTATCTCGCGAAGAACCCAACAACTATTCACGTAATTTTGGAGTCGGGGGCTAAAGTCAGAATCTCGATGAAGCAGCAGTCCAGCAAGAGAAGAAAGAAGAAGCGCATGTCACGCGCCTCGCCGACGGTCGCCGCTGTACGTGGCGGGAACGATGACGAACAAGGAAACGAAGAATCTCAAGTTGTTCGTACGGCTTTAATGGAGGCTTTTGATTCGATCTCTCTCGAGGAGGCCTCGTCTGCGATTAAGGAAGCGAACGGCGATGTTCCAAAAGCGGCGGAGATCCTCACCAAGTTGACGGAAAACGCCGAGAATCCATCGTCCACGAGTTCGGTTACAAGCGGGTTTTCCAATTCGGAGTGGGGTTTAGGATCCAGTTCGACTAGTTCGGTCTCCTCGGAGGGATTTGTGGAGAGTAGCTTGATAAGTAGGAAGGGATTTAGGGGCAGTAATAAGCAGAAAAGAGTAGTGGCGGTTACGGGGACGGTTTCGACGGTGTTAGGGAAAGCGTACGTGAACTCGAGCCCTAGAAGAGATTTGTTCAAAGGGAAACAGTTTGGAAGCTGTGTGGTAGAGAAGGAAGAGGCAGAGCAGTTCTTGTGTTCTGTGCTGGGTGATGATTGTGAAATTAGCTTTGCTGTTGTTAGGGACGTGCTTTGTGAGTATCTACTGCTAAGCTCTTCACACCTCTTTCGTTCGATTGTTTAACGTCTTCTGATTTCATGAGCAAATATGAACCTCTTTCGTTCGATTCTTTAACATTTTCTGATTTCATGAGCAAATATGAACATCTTTCTATTTGGTCCTTCCCATTCTTGTCTTTGAATTAATTGTTGGTCCTGATTTTGTGGTCAAATTTTGTGCATGTAAAGATATTTCGTGTTATTCGTACTAAAGATGTGTTTGAGGTTTATTTTGAAGTTTATGTTTTGGTTTTGCAGGTCAATGTGGTTACAATGTTGATAAGGTACTAAAGGAATGGTCCTTTTCAAACTATTTTCTTTCTTCCTTTTAACTTATGCTCACTCACTTGGGACTAAGTTTCCGCGACAGTTTTTACTTTAGTATTTTGTTCTATTCATGTTATGGGAGATTGGTTGACCAATTTCTTTGGGGATAGTGCTTGTGCTTAGCTTTGCGAGAAAAAAGCTAACTATTGAATACATTAATTTTCTCATTCATTCTAGAATCGTTTCTTGGAAGGTCGTAGCTCTTGTAATGGTGATAATCGATTCTTATTTTCTTTACTACTTTGGCAGAGCTTGGTATCCACGCTTCTTGGGTTTTCTTTCTCTTTCAGGCATTGGATGTCTTGCTTGATTTGTCTGTTTCCTCCCACAAGCAGCCTGGTATTAACTATAGTAATGGTAATTTAAACTATAGAGCAGATGCCAGATTCCTTCCCGAGCATAATGAAAATGTAAGTTGCGAATCATAGGTCTATTAGAATTCTGGGTAACCACATTCCATTTTTAATTCTTATTGCATGCTTGTCATGGCAGGGCTGTTGCTTATTACAATAGTCATTCCTAGCAATTTTTTAGAACTTTCAATTAAAAACTGCTAAAGGGTATAATTGTATACTAGTTCTCTCCTTCTGGTCCCACGCATAAATTTGTAATAGCCTTTTTGTTGGGTTTGATAGTCTTGATATAATTTCTCTTTAATTTAGTTCTTCATTTCTTAAATAATGGCAACTGTGTGCCTTCTTTCATTAGTTTCTCTCTCAATGCTTTTTTGTCGACTGATTTATCATATTTTACTAGTGTTGGATGGAAGTAATACCATAAGGCTTATATAGAAGAAAATATTATAGTGGAACTCTTTAAGGTGGAGAGTGATCTTTTGATGTTGTTGCTGATGAGTTGTCAGTGCTATTATACTTAAATTCCTGTAGCCTGTGAAAAAGTAACTCATCTTGATTTTTACCTATTCCAGTATGAGTGGCTTCTATTCATATAGTTTTGGTTACAAAAGATGAGCTGGTCATTTTACTAAAATGATACATAAACTGAGCTGCTTACATTGTTGTCTATTCTATTTCCTATGTTATTGTGCTCGATCCTCATTTTTCCTGTTGCCGATGTCTGAGTCACTGGAGCTTTTCTTGAAATGGAAAACTTTGTTTTACCATTTGTTAACAATATGTAGTTTTGTAACAGTTGGAAAATAGGCCATCCGAATGCAGTTCACAATCATTGAATGGTGATGCTTACGACAGTATATGGGGACATGGTTGCAGGTAAGCATCAGAAAACAACATAGAAAAAGTTCAGGAAATCATTGCTTATGACAGTTTAAGTAATCAGCAATCCAACAGCAGAATAGGGATGACATCTTTAGAAAATCTAGTTAAGTGAAAGACTATTTGCTTGTTGGAGTTGGTGGATCATATAACGTTAACATGTTTGTGCACAGGGAAGTGAAAGACTATTTGCTTGTTAGAGTTGGTGGATCATATAACGTTAACATGCTTGTGCACAGGGATGTTAGATTTAAGCTTTCATATTAATGCAATGAATTGCTTGAGATCTAAAGTATAAAATAATTCAAATAATTCAAATAATTCAAATCACAAATTGCTTGGAGTGGACTATATGAACTTTTCTTTTTCATCCTTCTTTTTGATTTCTACTGCTTCAGCCTCTATGCTTGCTAAGGTTGTCTTATGTTATTAGTAGATTAACTGTATCGATGATCACATACTGATCAGGAATGGAGTTATTCATCTTTAGATTTCTTAAACAAATGATAAGTAAGTAGTTGATCTTTAATTCACTTGAAGCTGTAACTAACCCAGAAATTCTTGTTTTAATTTTAGGAACTATTGGCAGGATCTTAGTTGTTCAAAAGATTCATTTTCAACTAGACTGCAAAGTAATGAGTCGGATCTTCCTCAAAAGTTGTTGGAATCTTTGTTTAACATCCCCAAGAAATCTGAACACAAACCAAGCACTATGAATTGGAGGAATGTAGTGAAGAAAATTCAGTCAATGGGACCTGGTGTTGTCTGTCCATCTAGCGATGGAGGAATTGGGAGAGAGAACTGCGGTATATAAAATTAAATCATAATTATGACAATTTATCTATTTTACACATACCGTGCAAAATATGCCCTTTTGGGGTCAATTTTGTGCCATTTCAAAAACTTGGAATTATGCTGCACATGAGGTGAGCAGTAAAGAATTGTGAACTGCTTGCCTATGTGACATATGAACATTTGATATCCATCCTTTTTGTGGATCTAATTGCCTAGTTATTCTAAAACAAAATGTAGGCAATAACAATGACTACGATCTTTTCAGAAGATCTGCAAGTGGACACTGGGATGCAATGCGATCCTACTATCAAAGAGTAAGTAGCCTTTGGCACTTCCTCTCTAATAAGGAATTTTAGCTACTTTATTTGAATTTTCAGTACTTGGACCTCAGCTTTTTTGCTTTATATAATTGACTTAAGTGCTATGCAGGCTGCTGAAGCATACTCAAAGGGACAGCGACAGTATGCTGCTTACCTTTCTGACGAGGTGAGCCACTCAGGAAACAAGTTCCATGATTCAGTATTCATATGCCATTTTATTTTGTTATTGTACCAATTTTGTTTTTTCATCCGATGCTATGTGGCATGGACATCATCTGTTTGTTGATCTTTGGTACAGTATAGCTGCTAGATAATTGATGTTGGACTGTAGATTTGGAGAATTTGTGAATATTTGAAGTGCATTCCTCAAGCGCTTCTTGGATTCTTTCAGTTATGTTGTCAACTCGTGCTTTGAGTTGCAGTAGATGTGAAAGCCTGAAACTCATCTAATTGTCAATGATCTGGAAGGTGTCTTGACTAAGTGATTGCATACAGCCTGCATTAGTCTTGGCCTATTTCATTGACATCTCTTCAGTGTTTCTTCCTCGGGGCTCTAGGTTCCAATTTACTTGCTGCTATATTATCTACTTATTTGCTGTCACTCATTAGTTGTTTTACTTGTGTTCTATAGACAGTTGATAAGCAGTAGTTGTAATCTGCTCTGATTTCACCTTCCGCATGGTTTTGATATATTACAAAAGCAATGAAAAAAGATCATCATGATGTTCATGGTGGGATTAGTTTTCAATGATATTCCATTAATTTATCTTTGGAGTAGATTCTTCTAATGAGTCTGACAATTTTTACACAAACTTGTGTAATAAAGTACCTTTGTTCTATCTCCAAAATCAATTTGAAATTGATTGGAAATTTTCCAATTAATTATCCACCTGTGTCCTTGTTATAGGGGAAGGAACAGATTAAACTGGCTCAAGAGGCAGATAAAAAAGCAAGTCAAGATATATTTAATGCCCGGTCAGTATATAGCAAGCTACAGACTTGAATTGATCTTGTTTGTTCAAAACTCCCCTTTTGCTGTTAATGAATAGGCTAAAGCATTGCAAATATTCTGCAGAAATAAGGGCATAGAGAATGTCGTAACAATTGATTTGCATGGTCAGCATGTCAAACCGGCAATGAAACTTCTAAAAGTTCACATTCTGTTTGGAACATACACAAACTGTAAGCATTTGTTGAGCTCTCATATGTGTGTGCATGACATTCCCTTAACATTCTGCTTTCTTTTCATAACTACCTTGTGTTGTCTGCTTCAGCAATTCAAACTCTAAGAGTTATCACAGGGTGTGGAAGTCATGGTTTGCGGAAATCAAAACTGAAACAATCGGTACTGGTTATTGAAATTTCGTTAGTTAGTCTTGCATCTCAGTTTATGACAAAATGTAATGCCATTTACTTGGCTCAGGTTATTAAACTTTTGGAAAAGGAAGGAATTGAATGGAAGGAAGAGAACGTAGGAACAGTTATAATAAAGCTTGGTGGACACAAAGAGTTTAGCTTTCTGGATTCAGGGAGTGACAGTGAGTAATTCCAATCCTAATTTAGTCGGAACTACACTCGGTCCTCCTGTGAACTTCCTTTAATTTCAACATTCGGCAGTGTGATACAGGACTTAAAAACATAGGTTTCAGATGTTCATATACAGGACATAGAATTCTAATTATTTTGGTGGCTGAGCTGGTACAGCTGTAATTGTGGATTTAGCTGATAACCTTAAAAATTTAGCTGATAGCTTTTTAAGGTTCTCGACTTATGTCAGTGTGATGATCCTATATTTGGATTCTGTCAGTACTGGTAGCTGACATCCTCGTTGGACAAGGTGTACACAAGTGTATTATAAGCATGAAAGAGATTCAAAACTATTTAATTTTCTTCTCTTACAAGTGTGGAGCTCTGCATTTGTGATTAAACATCAGTGTGTTTGTGAATGACGGGTACAAAAACAATTAGAGGGTTAATAGTTATTAAAGTTATCAATATATTCGGATTTTTTCAGTTAAGTGATCAAACTTTTAAAAGTTTCAATTAAGTGATTAACGTTTGAAAAATTAATCAGTTAAATGAAAAAGGTTGACGCTGTTAGTTGACCAGACTCGATCTGAATCGGCTTGATCCGACAATTCGGCCCAACCTGATCTATTTTAACTTTTTTATTTTTTTTTGGTTAATTTTTTAAATGTTAATCATTAAACTGAAAAATTTTTAAGATTAGTCATTTAATTGAAAAAATATGAAAATGTTAGATTAATAATCTATTTTGAAATTTTTAATAGAAATTTATCTCATAAAAGAATATTTTTCATAATATTTATAAATACAATTAAAGTATTCAATTATTATTAGGTAAAAATAATATTAATAAATTTAAAAATATATTCTTTTAATAATGCATGCAAAATAATAAGTAT
>JAOXYD010036808.1:0-13888 GCA_028565735.1 Pinacopodium congolense | reverse complement strand
CGGAGAACTATACAGAAGATCCAAGGACAGTTACGAAAAACGATTTTTAGAAGAAATACGGCATGACGACTTCTTGGAAACTATGCTAGTTGATGGGTGCTTTATTGTGGTGTTGATTCGTAAGGGTGTAGCAGAACACTTGAGCAGACAAAGCCACTTGGACGTCAGAGGTTCGTGGAGCTGTGCAACAAAATCGGTCTAAAAAACGTGAAGCAAATTCAACAAGATTAAGGGGGAGAATGTTACGATTAATCTTTGTTATATATAATTATTTATTTGGTCTTTTATTTGGTGCTGTCTATTTAAGTCTAGTGTAGGTGCTATTTTTCTGTTAAAAGATTGTTAGTAGTGTGTAGGATTATGTCTCCTATATTTCAGCGTAGTTGAGATAGTCAGGGCGTAAGATGTGGTGAGGAAATATATGCCCACTACTAGTTTTTGTCTTGTATTTTTTCTTTATATATGCAGTTTATCTGATGAAATAAAAAGTGCAGAGGGCAACAAAAAATCTGATGCAATCGATTAGCATCAAACACACATCTCAAAACTTCATCTCCTTGCTTCTCCACAAGGTGGGCTTTTTCTTCCTTCTTCTTAGAATTGCACTCAAAAGCAAAATGACCGAATTTGTTTCAGTTGTAACATTTTACCTTTGATTTGTCAAACTTTCTATCTTGGTCTGAGTCGTTGTTGCCCCGACCACCTTCGTTGCGCCCATGACCTCGGCCACGTCCACGACCTTTGCCGCGACCTCCTATTGATTAACTAATGCACCCAGTTGATCAACTAATACATACAATAACTATCTAAAAACTAGTTTCTAATTAGTAAATTTTATTAATTTATTGTTTCTATTAGCCATAAATAGCTAGATAGCATTTTAGGCCAATAAATGGGTGTTTTAAAGGGTTATTGAAACATTAAGGTGAATAAGGTGAAGTGTTATGAATTGGCTAAAAGGTTTTAGCTTTGAGAGAAGTTTTGAGAATTTGAGTTAAATTGTTTTTAAAAATTGTTTTTTGAGTTTTTTATTTAGAAATGTGAGTTTTTGGTGCATTCATATTGTGTTGGTTGTGCCCTAGGTCATTGAGGTGTTTTTGTAAGATATCTTGATTTGTATCTTATCAAGTAAGAGACTTTTGGTTAATGTTCTTGTTAAGGGTTCCTTTTTATTTGTTAAAGAATATTATTTAGGGTTTCTCTTCACTCATTTAAGAAGATTGCAAAGGCTGATCTTTATGTATTGAAGAAGATTGTTAGGGGTTCTTCCTTACCTTTAGAGGAGAATTATTATCAGTGAAATTCTCAAATATGACTTGGAGAGTAGATGTAGGCAAAGGATTGTTACCAATCCACTATAAACTTAGTTTGTGTATTCTTATCCTTTCACTCTTTTATTTAGTTGTCATTATGATTGTTATTCAGTTGATCAATTTTGAATCATATTAATATAAAGGGTTAAAATCACCCAAGGTCCTGTAGTTTAATAAACTATCAATTAAGTCCTTAAAGTTTAAAAACTATCAAATAGTTTCCTAAGGTTTCAAATTAGTTTCACCATTAGTCCATTTGTTACTTTTATATCCAAGTGGACTAACAGTACATCCACGTAGTGCTGGACTAGTAGTGAAAATATTTTGAAACTTTAGGGGCCTAGTTGATAATTTCTCAATCTATGGGGACCTAATTGATAATTTACTAAATCATGAGGACCTAGATGTTATTAAACCCAATTAATAAATTTTTCATTAATTAAAATAAAATTTTAAATAATTTAAGAAATACGTGCTATAAATATTTTGTTCTTTTAATAAAGTATTAAATTAAAAATTTTAAAAACCAAATAAATTATATAAATATTATTTTTACAAATTTAATATTTATGATATGGCATGTATGTGAAAGTAAAACAAACATATTTATCGTGTAAATAGTATAGCAATTATTTTAAATTGATAAATTTTTTACATTAATAATAATTTGGTTTAGGTATGATTTTATATAATTTAAATGATTTTTATACTCAATAATTGAATCTAAATAAAATAATCAGAAACTTATTCAAATTTAATTATGATTTGAATCTTAAATTTAAACATATTTAAACTCAATTTAAGTTGTTAATTTTGTATGGAAATTTAATTTGATTAGGATTAAAATTTTTAAATCAACTTGATATAAAATTAAAAAATTAAATAAAATTTTCTTTTTATTTCTTCTTACAAAAACTAATCTTTATAATATTTTGAATATATTAAAAATAGTATATATACCGAATTTTACAATTATTTCACATTATTTCAACTGAAATTTTAAGTTCGAATAAGGTCTAACCTATTTTATTTTGATCTAAATGAAATCCAATATTAAAAATTATTTTACGTTGATGCCTTATATTTAAAAGAAATTTTGGATTTTTTGTTTGATTTAAACTTAAAAGAATAGGTTTAAAAAAATAAAAACCGAATAATGTGAAACACTTAGGTATATAGACTTTTTTTAAAATATATTTAAATTATTATAAATAACATAAAAAAGTTTTCATAAGAAGAAATGAAAAATAAAATTTTGTTTAAATTCAATTGAAATTATTAATTTTACATATAACCAAATTAAAAATTTAAAACCTAATCATACTAAATGTCGATCTAAAATTAATTAATTAAATTAAGTTTAAATATATTTAAATTTAAGATTCAAATCATAATTAAATTTGAATAAGTTTCAGATTATTTTATTTAGATTCAATCATAACTAAGTACAAAAAATTGTTTAAATTATAAAAGATAATACTTAATCTAAATTATTATTAACCTAAAAATTTATTATTTTCAAATAATTATTACTATATTTTTTAGATGATAAATTTGTTTGAGTTATTCTTACTTATACGCAATATCAGAAATATTGAATTTGTAAAACAATAAAATATTTGTATGATTTTTTTGATTTTTTTAATTTAATTTAATACTTTATTAAAATATCACAATATTTACAACACATATTTCTTTAATTATTAAAAATTTTATTTTAATTATTAAAATAATTCATTAATTGGGTTTAATATCAATTAAGTCCTTGTAGTTTAGTAAACTATCAATTAGGTTTCTATAGTTTGATAAACTATCAAATAGGTGCTTAAAGTTTCAAAATATTTTCACTATTAGTCTAACGCCACGTGACATGTTCACGTTGGGGCACGTGGCATGCCACATGAACATACTGTTAGTCCATATGGACATAAAAGAACAGAAAGAGTAACTTCAAAAGTTACTTGAAACCTTAAGGACCTATTGATAGTTTTTAAAACAGAAGGACCTAATTGGTAATTTACTAAACCACAGGGGGCTAAGTGATTTTAACCCTAATATAAAATGGTATCATCATCGTCATCATCACAGTTAAGTTAGGGTTAAAAGCATTATGGGTTAGAAAAATCAATTTTAAGTTTAAGAATTTTTTGTACATCTAGTTCATCCTCCCCTTTTTAGGTGCCTTGTAAGGCCAATAATTAGTATCCAAGCTATGACTCATACATTACATTTGTTTATAACGAAATAATGATTAGATTAATATGGTACAAATTGATAAACTCGCTTATTAATGATATTAATGACATAAATTAAAAATTAAGATGAAATATGTTTTTCCAATAAATTTAGCTCTTTGGGAAATTGTAGAAAATGGCCCGCATGCCCCATTAAATTTATAAGTAGACTAATAGTAGCTAAAGTAAAAGAAGAATGGGATACTTACATTAAGAAATTAATATTTTTGGATAGTAATGTTGTACACATCTTTTCAAAAAGTAAAGCTATACAAATTTTATTTTATGCATTAAGTAGAGATGAGTTTAATAAAGATCCATATGTGAGTCAACTCATGATATCTATCACAATTTAAAAGTCAGACATGAAGATATGAATCAAGTAAAGGAAAATAAAATGATCATACTTCTACATCAATTTGAATTGTTTCATATGGAACTTAGTAAATCAATTTCTAGTATGTATTCTCAATTTATATGTATTGTCATTTCTCCTAAATCTTTATGCAAGACCTATACTACTGTTGATTTTTTAGAAATATTCTTAGGTCTCTTCCAAGAATATGGGATGTAAAGTTTATTCAACCAAGGGAGGTTCCACCTTGTTTTGATGATGAAAAAATAACTTTGGTACTAATGATTTTGTTATGGTTAAGGTTTGGTAGAGTATTAAAGAGACAAGTTTAGTGTCTTAGAGCTAAAATGGAAAATATAAGGAAGAATCAAGTTTAAAGACCAAGTTATGTTTTGAATAGGTTTCTCATTATATGTTTGTTATTCAAGTTTTATTTAGTTCATTACTGTGTTTAAAGGGCTTATTTCATGCATAATTGCATTCATATTTAAATTATGCATATAAATTACATAATTAAAAGAAACATATGTGGAGAATATTTTAAAATAATCCTCTTAATGAGTAAAATTTTTTTAAGTGAAGTTTTCAATGTGTGTCTGAATTAATAAAATATTTTAAAGTGTTCAAAATTATTTTGGGTTGTTTTGAATATGCTTGACTGTATTTTAGAGTGTTAAACTCTAGTACATATAATGACTGATCGACTAGTGGTGGTCGACTAATAAGGGTTTCATCTAGTTAATCAATCACTAGTCGACTAATGTAATGTACTAATCGAAAAGGGTTTGCAAGACTCGATCACCAACAAGTAAAAACCAATAGGAACATGAAATAAATAATTTTGAACATTACACAACGGTCATAAATGACTAGTAGGTTGATTTTTCACTATACATAGGTGTATTGGGGAGTGTATAATGTATCCAACAAGTGTAAAACACATCTACGTATGAATTGGAGCATTTTAAGAGTGTTTTTACGAAGTTTGAAAATGTTTTGGTTGAGTTCTTATAAAGTTGTGTTTTAGTGCACACAGTCTTAGCTATTATTGAGCCCTTCTTAAACACTATGTGAGCTAAGTAAAACACTTTTCAAGTGTATTCTAAGAAATTATGAGCTTGTAAATTGTGGAAATATGAAGGTTATCCTAAAGCCTTGAAAAAGTGAGCAATATTTTGTATTTTTTGTCTTTTGAGATAATGAAATACCCAATGAGGTGTTGGGGACTAGATGTAGGAGTAGAGGATGTCACCAAACCATTATAAAAATTGGTTTGTGAATTCTTACCCTTATACTTTTCCTTTGAAGTTCAACATTATTACTTATTAATTATTTTATTGAAATTATTATTAAGCATCTACATTTGATTAAAAGGCTTTATGAATTTAAGATTCACTAAGTTGGAATGTTTAAAGAACCTAATTCACCCCCTTAGATGCTAATTAGGAATAACATGTGGTATTGATCCTAGGTCTCACATAGTTTAATTATAACAAAATATTGAGAAAAGATATGACATATATGAACACCTTTTCCCCCTCTAATAATGTAAAAGAATAAAACATAAGTAAAACCCCTTATTTTAATGGAAATGAATATCTGTATTGGAAAATAAGGATGGGATGCTTCCCTATGGCTGATAATGTCAAACTATGGAAATAGTGTTATAAGAAACTCTCATACCATAAAAAGTTGTAGGAAATCAAAAAGTACCTAAAACTGAGGGTGATTGGTATAGTAGTCATGAAAAATTAGTGTTCCTAAACCATAAGGCTTTGCATATATTATTTTTTCCCTGAGTGGAAATGAATTCAATAATGTATCTATGTTTGAAACTGTTTATGAAATATGGCATACCTTAGAAGTGACTCACGAATGGACAAATCAATTTAAGGAAAGCAAAGTTAGCATGCCAACCCATTAATATGAGCTTATTTATATGTTACGTAATTAATCTATATCTTCCATATATATAAGGTGTACTGATATTATCAATGCTTGAAAAGGTCTAAGTAAGACCTACTCTAATGTTGAACTTGTAAGAAGATCCTTAGGTCACTTAAAAAGTCATGAGAGGGCAAAGTAGCAACCATCTAGGAAGATAAGGATCTAAATGTCCTCCTCTTTAATGAGATAAGAAGTTCCCTCATAACTTTTGAGATGAGACTAAAGGAGATGCAAGAGGAGGACATGCAAAAGAAAAATAATATGTTGTTCAAAGCATCGAGGACATGTGTAATGATGATGAGGCCTCCATAAGTGAAAGTGAAGATGAGGATGTAGCTCTACTAATTGGAAACTTTAAAAATTTTCTTAAGAGATGAACATCCATAAGAAGAAGGGACCCAAAAAAAGGTAAGTCCAATTATAAGAATAAATTGGGTAATCTTACATGTTTTGAATGTAAAGATGTAGGCCATATACAATCACAATGCTTACTCATCAAAGAAGATGACAAGGAGGATAAGAAGAAAAAAGAAAAGAAAAAAAGACATTAAAAGCCACATGGAGTGATTCAAGTGAATGTAAAGGAGAAGAAGAACTGGCAAACATACATTCCATGGCATAAGACGAGGTACCATCTTCCTTTACCTCTAATAGTGATGATGAATATGAAGTAGAGTTTAGTTATGAAGAACAGGAGGAATATTCAAAATTATTGACTAAAAAAAAGGAAGAAATTGACCATTAAATGTAAAGATACTTTGAAATTTTTAGATGAGTGTAAATTAGGAAATGAAAAACTTAGACATGACCTAGAATCAAAGAATGTAGAAGATAATGATAGATAAAAATTGGTGAATGAAAATGTTTCACTAAAGAAAGAAATAGAATCCCCTATGGAATCACTAGCAAAATTTACAAAATGGAATAAGACGTTAGAAACAATGCTAGGAGTAAAAAAGATGGCTTAAGATAAACATGAACTAGGTTATACTCATGATAATGGACCTTTAACTAGAATGACAACGTTTGTTAAAAGGAAGAACTTAGAAGACGAGCCTGAGCCTAGGCCATATGACCAAAATGCATCTATAAGTAGGACACATCCTAGGATGAGGCATTATGTATATATGTATAACCATAACACAAGATTTAGGAGAACTTCATAAGGTAGTAATAATGCTAGGAGGTCATATTTTCAACTAAGGAAAAACTATCTCACTTAGGCCTAAAATGGTTCTAGACTTAGGTATGGCTATATACATGCATATAGGACCTAGACACATTTATTTTATTCATATAGTGGATACTATAGGCATATAGAATTATTTTGTTATGATAGACAAAATAAGTGGAATGTCACATCAAAAGGTTGGGATAGGAATGTGTTTAACCTCTAGAAACCCAAGATAATGTGAGTACCTAAATCAAAATGGCTTTCTTATTTTGTATGTTACCAAGAAGAAGAACAAATGGGATGTAGATAGTCAATGCTAAAGAAATATGACTAGTGACCCCTTATAATTCATCTTATTTAAAAAAAAAGGATGGTGAATTTGTCACATTTAAACACAATGCCAAGGTAAGGTAATTGACATTGGAAAAATTAGTAAGGAAAATCACCCCTTGATTAATAATGTTCTTCTAGTTGATGGTTTGAAACATAATGTACTAAGTGTTAGTCAATTGTATAATAAAGACTATAAAGTAAGCTTTGACAGAAATGCATGCATAGTTTGAAGAATAGTTGATAATAGTATTGCATTCTTAAGAAAAAGAGAAGTAAATACATATATTAGGAATTTAGATGTTGTCTCTATCCTTGATATAAAATGTTATGTTTCTATGGTTGAATGTGTATGGATTTGGTATAGAAGGCTTAGACATGCAAGCATGGAACTTTTAGCAAACCTAAACTCCTAGCAAATTATACCATGCATGAAATTTGAGAAACATAAGATTTATAGAGCATGCTAAATGGGAAAACAATTAAGATGTCCCTTAAAACGAACAAAATTGCTAACAACTTGTTGACCTTTAGAGCTTCTTCATATGAACTTGTTTTTACCTACTAGGGTTGGTAGCTTAAGTGGTAAATCCTATGCAGTTTTAATTATTTATGATAATAGTATATTTATACGGGTCTTATTTTTTAGTAGTAAAATTGAAATCTTTAGGTCTTTAATGAAATTTGTAAAGAAAATTCAAAATGAAAGATATTTTCCTATTTCATCTATTAGAAGTGACTACGGTAGGGAATTTGAAAATGACATGTTTAAAAACTTTTGTGATAATTGTGAAATTTCTTATAATTTTTCATTCCCTAGTACTCCACCATAAATTGATATGGTAGAAAGAAAGAATATAACTTTACAAGAAATGACTTGGACAATGATTGAAGACTATGAATTATCGAAGTATTTTCGAGCTAAAACAATTATATGTGCATGTTATATAAGAAACATGGTATACATTAGGCCTAAAATGGAAAAAACCCTTTATCAACTTTGCAAGGGTAAGAAACCTAAAATTTGCTATTTTAAGGCTTTTGAGTGCAAATGCTATATTTTAAACACTAGGGATAGCTTAAATAAATTTGATTCTATAATTGATGAAGTAACTTTTTTAGGATATTCTTTGACTACTAAAGCATATACAGTGTTTAATAAAAGAAGCTATGTCATTAAAGAATCTATGCATATACTGTTTGTTGAGATTAACCCTTTTTAAAGCAAGAGAGATCTTAAAGATGATGATGTAGGATAAACAAAAGAATTGGAAAAGCTAGCTTTTAAAAATTAAAAAGAAGATGGACAAACTACAACACAAGAACTAATTATTAAACCAAGCGTAGAAAACAAAGGATGATTTTTTGCTAATTTTATATTATACCATCCGTATATGGATCGTATTTTTTGTAGTATAACTGATATCATTCTCATAGGGATCGAGATTAGTCACCTTACAACTTGAGTTACACTTTGTTTAAGGCACACAATATAATGGATGTAACTAAATTAAACTAAACAAAAACAACTTAACAATTTAAAAATTGATAATGTAGCTGTAAACTTAAGAGAAATGAATGATAAATACCAGGAATTACTTCTATCCCTATTTTTCCTTCCCCTTACCTTATCAATTCAATTATGCTTAACTCTAGATATCCTATGGTTTTGATTACCCTCTCTTAAGACTTAATCAAGTACCCTTAATTTAACTAGATAGGCATTGAATTGCAATATCTTGATCTTTCAAAACCATCCTAAACATCCAACTAGTTTTAAAGCAATCATAATGGTAATTAACATAAAATTAGGATTTCTCTTTAAATTCCTATTAACCTTATACTTATAGCTCTATTATATTACCAACTCTCATTATGCAATATAACATAGATGTATGATTTAATCTCTCAATTTAAATCAATAATAAAATTAATAAACATCACAAAGCATATTGTATTGAAGCAATAAGATAAAGGTTTGATAAAGTAATTAAAGAGTTTAAGCTATCCATGATGTAAATTAAACCTTAATATTCAAATTCATCATATATATAAGGTAAGAAAGAAAAGAGATAAGAAACTAGGTTGCGCTCGATGATTCCTCTTTTCTAGCCCTTTGTGAAAAAAATCAAGAAACATGGATTGATCTCGATAATTTACTTTTTTTTATCCTTGTTCTCTCTTGTTAGTAGCCTCTAAAACCCATTTTTATTCATCCTTAAATACTTCTTAATCATCTTAGGTGGCTTTTAAGGTTTTTCACATCGACTTCAGTCCTACGATATCTTTAAAACCTCCAAAATACGTGATCTCGCATCCCTTTTTATCATCATGAAGGTCACAATCGTGACCTATGTCACAATCATAATAGAGAAGATTGTAAGGTTCATAGATCTTCTATCATGATCGTATCCATGTCACGATCGTGATACAATTATTTTCTCCAATATGCTCTCCTTCTCCTCTTTACTTACTAATTTAACTTTATTTGAAAACACCTAAAGTATCCACATAAATAAGATCATATTCATGGCTAATATCAACAATTATCACTCAAAACACATAAGAAATAACAAGAACATCAAAATTACATAAATTTAGGTCCTAAACACATTATTATCACCCTATACACAAGTATATAGGTTGTACAATTGTAATATAATAGATATCATCTCACAAGGATTGGATTTAATCACCACTCAATTCAAGTAAAGCTTTGTTTAAGGCATAAAATCAAATAAAAATAAATAAAAAATAAACTAAAGTTAAACAAAATATCAATGAATAATCAAAGGAACAAAGTACAGGAATTTGTAATTTCAAGGATTAAGACTAGTAATTACTTCTATCCCTATTTTATTTCCCTCTTCTCTTATTGATTCAATTATGTTTGACTCAATATTTCCTAATTTTTAGTTACTTTCTCTCAGAGTGAAACTAATTGACCCTAGTTGAAAGAAGATAGAATTAATCTTTCAATATCTCAATCTATAAATCCTCTCCTAAATATTCAACTAGATGTGAAGCAATCCTATAGTTAATTAATCAAATAGTTAAGATCTCTCTTCAACCATTTAAAAACCTGATGATTATAGATCTATTGGGTTCTAAATCTCATTGTACAACCTAACACAAGTTTCGTAACTCAATCTCTCAATCTATTGCAAGGAATAAACATAATAAACACCAAAAACATTTATTCATTTAATTAATAAGTAAGAGTTTCTCAAAATAGTTTAAGAATAATTCCTACAAAGAGTTTAGCCACTCATGACAATAATAAATACATCAACCAAGATGTTTTCCATAAAAAAGTAGAAAAGAAATAAAAGAATAAAACTATGTGATGGTTGGAACTCTTTTCTTTACTCCTTATTGCTGGAAAATTTCGAAGATGATGTCTTTTGATGAATCCCAAGATTGATTATGTGTCCTCTTTCTGGTGGCCATCAAAACCTTGTTCTTGCCTATTTTGGTATGTTGTACGATGTTATGTGGAGGCTCCTAGGGTTTCTAACCCTTAAAGATGTCCACAAATGGCCCCTAAGTCTTTATTGCGTTGGTTAGGTGATTTTGAAATGATTTATTTTGAAAACCAACGGACTTTTAAGGCAAGTGCACCTATCGAAAAAGTAATAAAGTGGAGTGATTTTTCAGACTCTGATTGTCAAACCCACGGGGATAAAGTTAATTACCAACTTGATTAGATTACAATTATTTAGGAAAATTTTAGAGAATTTTATTAAAAATTGGAAAAATGCCTTAAATTGACTACTTTGGCTTAAACATTTTTAAAACGATTTTTGATTGCTTCTAAAAAATTCTGAAAATTACCAAATGTTTAAATTAGCTATGGATTAGATGATTGATGATTAAATTGAGTTTTAAAAAAAAATTAAAGTTTGATTAAATTCCTTCACAAAATCAAAATAAAGATATGGTTAAGACTTTGCATTTTTTTCCCTTTAATCTTGTCTAAAGTTTGGTTATGCTTTAAAATCAAGTGAATGGGATTTAATTTCAAGAAAGTGAGTTCTAGAAAATTAATTCCAGAACTCCAACTTTTAAAAAACTCTAGGTTTGGTCAAACAAGGATTAATTTGTGTTGCTTATTGATTTTTTAAACAATTTAAGAAGATTTCTCATGTTTAAACTATCTTAAACACTAATATTAAGAGGCCAGCTTAAAATTGGTTCTTTCAGGCCTTCAATAAGCAAAATACAGACATTTAAACATGCATATAAACTCCTTTAAATCATCCAAACATCAATCCATAGCAACAGAAACGATTAGCCACACATTTGAATCAAAACATACAAGATATGCATCTTAAACCACATACTTAGATATATCTACAAATATGAGTTGAATAAAGTAGTTTAGAAGTTACAAAAATTATTTAGAAAACTTCTGGACAAGTCTTGAACTTCTTAACTTGATCTGGAAATCAACTCAACTTCTAAATCCACAAGATCTAGCAAGAAAATGAAAGAACATTTAAGAATATGCACATAAGAACATGAACTTTGATTAATTCAAAAAACAAGAGAATATGAGTAATGATCTGAGTTAGAAAACCCCCTATGATGGCTTAGAAACTCATATATATGCCTTAGCTTCAGTCTCCAACAAAAAGCAACTCAAAATACACTATGGAACTCGAAATACAAGTGTTTGAAGCTTGAACTATCTAAGGAAAAATAATAGAGAAGCAAGAGTTTCTCTAACTAAGGTTAGATCTGAAGTCTACAAGTTCATTCATGTTTTCAGTGTTGTTATTGGATCTATGCAGACTCTAGAGACTCCTATTTAGAATAGTTTGATGCAAAATTGAAATAAGGTTTTGTTAGTTATCCTTTACTAGTAGATTAGATATGATATCTAATAAGAGGACTACAATGATTGAGGATACAATACATGTTGATTTGTATGAAACTAATCCTTTTAATGTCAAGAAGAGTGCTGATGATGATGATGTAGATTTATCAAAGGATATGGAGAGATTATGATTAGATGAGAAAAAAAAAATAGGAAGGCTTAGAAAACCCCTTTAACTAGTGAACCTTTAATTGAACCAAGTGAAGTTAAAAGGAGAGATGAGAGTTTATCTAAAGAGTGGAGGTTTAAGAGAGATCATCCTCCTAACTAAGTTATAAGTAATGTTGGAAGAGCTATAGCAACTAGATCATCTTTTAGAGACTTGTCCCATATTGCTTTTATGTCTAATACAGAGCATAAACCCATAAATGAAACTTAAGTGATGAAAGTTAGGTTTTAGCTATGAATGAGGAGTTAAACTAATTTGAAAGAAACAAAGTTTGGATTTTAGTATCGAAGCCTAATGATTGTCAAATTATTATCACTAAATAGGGGTTTAGAAACAAACTTGATGAATTAAGTAACATTGTGAGGAACAAGAGTAGATTGGTAGCTTGATAATTTTATTTTAGATTATATTATCCTAATATTTAGTGTGTGGTTTTGTATGTTTATGATGTGATTAGGACTTAGTGTGATGTTCTTTTGACGTTTTATTTTGTTTAAGTGTTTGAGTAATAATTTTGGACAAGTTCTTGACGTAAATGGTGTAGGCATGCAATGGAATTACATATGGACATGAAAGAGGGAGCAAAGTGCAAGGAAACTAAAAGAACAAAGAAGGAAACCTAGGTCACCATGCAGAAGTCATGATTGTGACTTACTCACTTTCTAGCACATGTGTCTTCTTTAGGTTTTAAGTTATTTGGGGCATTTTTAAAGATCTAGGAGCCACCACCAATGATTAGCTAACTTCCCTAAGAAGGCAAATATCAAGTTTTGGGAGGATTCCAAGAGTGGAAAAAAGTTCATTTATCAAGATTTCAAGGAGATCATCAACTTTCCAGATTTTGCAACTTGGGAGTAAAGTGAAAAGTGTAAGCTTGGCTTTATTTCTTTTCATTCTTCTTATTTCTATCATGTTATATGGAGAATATGGGTGTTGTTGAGTTTATTGATATTATGTATGCCTAAATACTCTTATAAGAATTGCTTTTTGATCTAATTTGTGGAACTTTTATTTATTGATTTAATGAAATGATAGTTGTAATATTTATGTTGCTTAAACCTTACAATAGATTAAGAGATTAAGCATGGTAACTTGTGTTGAGTGTACGATGAGAGTTAGCATTCAATAAACCTATAAATATCGGGATTTTTAATCGATTAAAGAGGGATCTTGGTTGAATAATAGGTTGCTTATATGATTACTTTACATCTACTTTAATTTCTAAAAAAAGTTTTGTAGATTGAGAGATTGCAAGACTAATTCTATTTTATTTAACTAGGAAAAATTAGTTACATCTTGAGAGAGGGTGACTAAGGTATTTGGATATCTCAAGCCAAATATAATTGAATTAATAAATTAAGAGAGAAATAAAATAGGGATAAAATTAATTCTTAGTTTTAATCAGTGTTTGGAATACCGTTCCGTACTGGCTGGTACCGGCTGAAAAACGAAACAAAACAACCATGTTCCGTACCGAATTTAAATAC
>JAOXYD010036797.1:0-13888 GCA_028565735.1 Pinacopodium congolense | reverse complement strand
ATTTATACAACTTCAATTTACATAACCTTTATCTAAAACATTATTCCATGACTTACATAAACTTAATTACTTATTCATCATATACACTTTAAATACTAAACAGCAAACGTTACAAACATATTAGTAGAAACACTTTTTCATCATCAAAACAAAGGTGGAAGCAACCCTTGGTTTAACAATCTCCCACTTTTTTATGATGAAAAAACCATGTGATATTAGAAGTATATAACATAAAAATCAAACCACTCAAACATGAAAACATCATAGAACTTGCAAGTCCTTTCTACTCCTTTCTAATATCACTTTTTATCATTCTCCCCCTTTTTGTACTCATCAAAAAGATACAACCAATTACAAAAAGGTGTAAAACTTGAATATGAATATCAAACTAGTCAAAAATACATATAACATCTACCATTGTCCCCTTTGTATAAAGATTTGATACCAATCATAGAGCATACAAACATGATACATTAGTCCTTTTTTAAACATATATTTCAAATTAATACTCCCCCTTAATAGAACATACCATGATATCCTTCAAAATATAGTACCATATGTATTTAAAAGAGGGAAAAAGACAACAAAATTCATTTAAAAGTTCTACAATCAAATAGTCATCAACATAGATACCAAATACTGGTAAAATGTGATACCAATTGTTATTGAAAAAGTGATTAAATTGAAAAATCAAACATTTGAAACTAAATATACTAAAGGGAAAAATGCCTATACCAATTGTTAAAAAACATGATATCAAATGCTAGAGGACAAAAACTTGATGCTAATTGTTGGAAAATAAAAGACTTGATACCACTTATTCTTGTCGTTCGAAAAAACATTTTTCAAGGTAAGATACCACTTGTTCACAAACATCATAAGTTGTTAAAAAATGACATGATGATACCAATTATAATAAAGAAAATGCACGAAAATTAATGATACAATCAATGTCATCAAAAAAAACACCATAATACTAGTTATTAATATCATCCAAAATAAACAAAGGACGCAACGCATCATCAACAAGTACTAAAAACACAACACTTTTCACTAAAAGTGATACTCCTAAACATCAATAACAACATTAAGATGCAAGTAAGTTCAAGATTCCAATTAAGGTCACTTCATACTTGACACTAATTGTTAAAAATATTTTAAGAATCTTAACGAATCAAAGACTCTATCAGTAACTCCCCCTAGATCCATGCAATCTAAACTTTTAGTAAATCAAAGTTTCAACATAAGGTGCATAAGAAAGATCAAGTTATGTATCCACCATTGCATGCATGTTTGACTTAAAAAAACTTATAGAAGAAACAAACTCAATTATGTAATTGAAATTCCATGCTCCCCCTCAATACATGAATAATACTTCAAAATATCATAAATTTTTTCTAAGAATTGAAAGTAATGTCTAAAGGATCTTATTATAAAATGCGTGAAGTCAAAATTTAAAATTTTTATGATTCTTAAAACTTTTATATAAAAATATTTCAATTTTTCAAATAATTTTGAATAAAATAATGTCCTTTCAAAATCTTTTGTTAAACTAATGGATTGAGGCAATTTATTAAAACCTTAAAAGAAAATTCTAAGCTCCCTCTTGATGAATAAAATTTTTCTTAAAAGTAAGTAAGTGCAAAGGTTTAGAATACGTAAAAGAAATTAAAAGATGAAAAACTTTGATTATTAAAAATATGCTCAAACCATACTTTTTAATATTCCTATAAATGCAAGAAATGGTTATATAATTCAAAAAGTATCTAAACATTTGGGAAAAACTTAAAGTAATTTCTTAAAACATTTATTAAAACACATAATTATCCAAAATTTTAAGCATATTTAATTTCATTTAAAATGATTTTTAATAAGAGAGCTAGAAGGTACAATCATATTTTAAATTTAATCAAGCCCAAAAGATAAACGACATTTATATAAATAAAATGATACACAAACAGTATAAGAGATAGGAATTGAGATTTTAGAATTTCGATCATTTAGTCGATCGAACCACTGATATCAGTTGACCGATGTCCTTGCACACAACTTTCGGTCAGTCGAACAATTCATATTGGTCGACCGATATACTTGTAAAATACGTTCGGTCGGTCGACCGATAGTTAAGTACGCAAACAGATTTCTTTGAACAATTAAACAAACACATTTTCAAGAATTCCATTACCCTGTTATAATCTAATTCACAAAATATCAAGTAATGCCCAAATTTAAGTAGATTTCACTATCTAAAACATCACGTAAAGTTTAATTAACCAAATAAATATAGGTTTAAGGTGTAACTCCCTTTTAATAGTTTATCACCAATCTCTTGTAGTTTTTACGTCCTTGATTCAATAATGTTGACGATTTATTTTTCTTTTATACTCTTAAAGATACCCTTTAATACCTACAAATTAGATATAATGAACTTTTGGTACCCATATCATCTTGGGTCCTTGATGGTTAGTTTTATATCTTTCTCGTTCATTTGATAAAACATTCACATTTAAACGATCATAATAGAATTGTTTAATATGTCCAAAATGACCACAGAGATGATAAGTTAATGGTGTATATGTATTCCTATCACCATACCTTGCTCTAGATTCATGGAAACTTCTAAATGTATGAGGTCTTAAATTGTTCCTATATGCATTTCTAGATGTAAACATTATTCTTTAATGAAGATCTTATATAGAATATTTATGAGACTCATTTAAAGGCATATGATGACCGTGGTAAACATTTCTAGATGCACATATATGATTATAAGGAACACATGAAGTAGAAGGCTTATATGCGTCATTTTAATGATGTGCATTAACAAAGAAATTATATCTGTTTTTAGCCATATGCACATTCTTTCTATATGATGATTTTAACGCATACAAAAATGCATGATGATTCTTCTTATGATGAGAGCTAGATGATGAAGGCTTATAAACATTTTTAATGGATGACCTAAGTTCTTCTTCCTCTAAGTTCTTATCTTTAATAAATTTAGTCATGCTAGAGGAGGACCATTGTCACTTACATAACCTAAGCCATGCCTATCATTTACCACATTTTGACCATTCAACATGTTTTCTAATTTTTCATTCCCTTTAGTGAATTTAGCAAGTGAATCCTTAAGGGAATCTATCTCTATTCTAAGTGATGCATTTTCTTTTACCAAGTCTCTATGAACAACATTACAATTTAATTCCAATTATTTATTTAACAAACTATTTTCTTCTATCAATTTTTGCATTTTATATTAGATATCATTCTTTGATTCAACTTCTTTCCTAAGGGTTTCATTTTCTATTTTATAACGATCAAGAAATTTCGAGGTTTCAATATTCTTCTTAGTTAATTCTTCTATATGTTCTAATATCTTTTCATAAGTTTATTCTATATCACATTCATCATTATAAGATTTTGAGCAAGTAGCTATCATATCGCTATAAGTATTAATACTAAAACATACCTCTTCTTGTTCCATCGAACATACGTTGAATTCTTTATTGTGTATCTCCACATTTACCTCTTCTTTAGTAGATATAAGTATCTCTTCATAATTTATACCTTCATAAAAATGTTCTAATCTACACCATATAGCGTTAGCGGAGGCACACATTGAAACTTTATCAAGAATGCTTTTATCTAAAGCATAATGTAACATATTTAAAGCTTGACTATTCAAAGGCACTATTTCTCTATCCTTTTCATCCCATTCATTTTCATTTTTATGAACTAATTTCCCATTTACCAATTTTTTTGGAACTTGA
Source organism: Pinacopodium congolense (assembly GCA_028565735.1). Lineage (NCBI taxonomy): Eukaryota > Viridiplantae > Streptophyta > Magnoliopsida > Malpighiales > Erythroxylaceae > Pinacopodium > Pinacopodium congolense. The sequence goes on along the minus strand of JAOXYD010036797.1, from coordinate 10,118 downwards.
TGTCTTTTCCTAGTGTTCAACCATAAATCTAAATTATTACTCTTTATGAATATTTCAATTCTCTACTTCCAAACCAAGAATTTCTCTCCACTAAATATAGGGGCTTCATAAACGTCTCTAAACAGTGACATCTATCTTTATTCAGTAATTTGTTAGAATTAATCTAATGTGAGATCTATGCTCTGATACCAATTGTTGGCCGTATATGGCACCTAAGAGGGGGTGAATTAGGTTCTTTAAAATTCTTTTCATTATCAACCTAGGTCTTATTATCAATTTCAGTTCAACTTGGGAGCTTAGCAATAATTTAATTGTACAAATTAAACAACAACAATAACTTAAATAAAAAAAATACATAAAAATAAAAAAAAGGGAAGAAGAGACACAAACAATTTATTTTAGTTTGGTGCAATCCACTTGCCCTACATCCAATCCCCAACACCACTATTGAGATTTTGTTCTTATTGTAATCAACAAGAGTACACTGTACAATCCTTTTTATAGCGCTCAAGAATAACCTTTCACTCTCCCTTTTCTAAGGCTTAGGAATAACCTCACAACCCTCCATTTTCTAAGGCTAAAGGAGAACCTACAACTTTTATTTTTCAAGGCTCAAGAATAACCCCATAAAAATATCTAACCACAACTTCACCAATAGCTCATATACTCTCAATAATACTAAGCAATAATGTATAATCACTTTCTACACTTCTTGGATAAATAAACAACACACAAAAAACCTATTTATACTCTTAATAAGCTCAACTAGCCATTGCTCAACATTCATATTCATTAAATAATTTATCTGTTGCCAATAGAGCCGTTGTCAACTTACCATTGCATATTCGTCATGGTCGATCGACTGAATGACCTTATTTGGTTGATTGATGGTTATTTAGTCAATTGATGGTCTCATTCGGTTGACCTATCACCTGATTTGGTTAACCTTCACTTCATTTGGTTGATTGAACAATTCATTTGGTCGACCAATGTCCTGTATAAACTCATTTGATCAACCAATGCCTATGGTGATAACATGTAACACCACTTGATATTTTTGTCATATACTTTTCATTCTTCATCCAATTGATGTGAAATTTGATGGGTAGCTTCTTGAAACAGTTTTCTACCAGCATGTAAAATTTCATAGCATTTGGAGCTCCGAAACTATACTTACTTCCTTTCTAAAAGCATTTGTAGAGATTTTACACCTTAACTGAGCTTGTTTAACAATCTAGCTTCCAAACTTTATACAAACATTAATCAATCCATGCAAAACCAATTCCATTCAGTTCTGAACCTAATTCAATATATTTTAACATAAAAAAAACAATACTAATCAAATATTAACAAATTTTACACAATGATACAAACTTAACACAGTCAATTCATCTAGTTTACCAAATTTCCTTAACACAATAATCTAAACAATTCCATTCACTTTATCTACATACTTAATCAATTCATAAAACTTTAATTTACATAACCTTTATCTAAAAAATTATTTCAGGACTTACATAAACTTAATTACTTATTCATCACATACACTCAAAATACTAAACAATAAACTTTACAAACATATTAGTATAAACACTTTGTCATCATCAAAACAAAGGTGGAACCAACCATTGGTTCAACAACCACTATTTATCATGTTTTTAAAAGCTTTTTTAGAAAAAGGAATTATGTTAAAAAAATATAATCACTTAAATATGGATGGTTACATACATGTAGATCAGGTAGGAAGCATGTAATGCTTCATATCCAAAATTAGGCTTGAGAGAATCATATTTTGGTTAAGAAGTTGGTTAGTTGTCTTTTTTATATTCTTATAAAGGATTTCACCTTTCCTTTCCTCTCCTCTTTCAAAGTTAAACCAGACTAGAAACTTGTTAAGTGCCATTTATTACTTACAGTCTTATCGTCAATGCTACTCTATGCCCTCATCATCCTAATCATTATCATACTAAGAAAGGTCTTCACTTGAATACTATTTATAGTGTTTCAAGTCTAAATTGGCATAACAACAACTACGATTCATGCTTACCAAAACCATAGACCCCAAAATAACTAATTAAAAAAGTTGATTTGCAATCCTTTCTATCAGCTTATTATAGGATTTTTATGGGGTTTAGGAAGATCTAGAATTATATCTAGATGAGCCTATATATAACCAGGGACATCATATAGCCACTAACCTTAACTTTTTTTCATTTCCTAATATGGGATAATTCCACTTGTGAATTTTTCAGCAATCCTCCCCCAACCACTAATATGCCTACTTTGCTTCCCTTTAATCTATAGTTAATTCAAAATCATTGATTCCATAATCCAAATTTATCTATTTTGAGTCCTTTATGAATCTTTATTGATCTAAACTAATTTCATGCTTTACCAACCAGACCAACTTAATTATGATACTAGTTATAGGATTCCAAAGGGGTTGGCAAGAAATTACACTAGATTTAAGTGAGTCTATATATAACCCAAGGGCATCATATCTCCAATCAAGACTTTAAGATGATGGGCTATAGACCCTATCATTACTCTCCCTTAATTTATAGTTATTATGAAGTCATTTGAGTTCCCAAACCCAAATTCGTCCATTTGAGTCCATTTATGAATCTCTATTTATTTAATTAATTCCAAAATTTGATAACTAAAGCTAACCTAGCTCTAATACCAAATGTTATGAAATAAGTAAGATAAATTAAAGAGAAAAGGATAGAAAAAGATAAGAATTCATAGATTTAATGTGGTTCAATAACTTGTTATTACTTATGTCTTTAATAGCTGAGCAATTATAGATTTCTTATTCCTTAATAGTAGATAGAATACATTAGGTTTTTATAAAATTGATAGGAGTGTATTTTATTGAATTCTAATATGCAATTTAGTGTCGTTTCACCATTATTTTAGTGCCAAAGTGTCTTATTTAGGTTCATTATAAGTTGAAAGCTACATTCAATACTAAAGACACAAATTCTAGGTGAAATAAGGCAAGAATTGAAGAAAAAAAATCAGATTTTGGACCTTCAGTAGTAGACATAAACAATGTCATTGATAATTTAGAAACCAATATTAATGCCTGTGTAACAGACCCTTCAACGATGGTTTGCCAAGGCACCGTTGATGGTCATGTTAAGCACTGTTAAAAGTATTAAAAAAAAGTGTTCCATCATAGAATCCAAGGAAACACATGTCTTTTCACTCCTATTCAACTTAAACCCTAAAAACGAACTATTTGAGGAGCAAAATAGAGCTAGAGTCATCCACTTTTGGTTCCATTTTGGTAGCCACCTTAGTTCCTCTTAGTTTTCTTCTTAGTTTAAGGTTTTGATTTCTTTTATTTTTTTAGTTAAGAATACTCTTAGATTTAGTCTTTTAGATGCAACAATACTTTACTTTCATTTAGGTTTTATTGTTTTTTTCTACTTCTTCCATTGTATTTCATATTATTGCACTTGGATTTACTTTGGCTACTTGTTGAATCTTTTAAATACCTTTAAATAAATTGTTAAATCTTTATTTTAGTTATCTTTAATTTTTTATTCCATTATGTTTTCTTTAATTTTATTTTCTATGTTTGTTAATTTCCTAATGACAACTTAATTTTCTTTAGGTTGGAAGAAATTAAGTGGATAAATGGATTGAAATTGTGAGATATGAATTGGATTTTTGGTGGATGTTATGTTTTATGCTAAAGTTGAATAAAAACTATGATTAAAAATTAGGAAATCAGGGTTATATTATAAGATTGATCACCCTATTGTGATTTCTAGTTAAAACTCTAAGTATGAGCTTGTGAATTGTAATTGTCCTAATAAATATCATAAGTAGAAATAAGTTAATTGAATTTGTAATTAAAACTCAATCAACTTAGCCTAGGGTTTTTATTCTTTAATTTAATTATTCCCTAATGTTTAATGCTACTATGCCTTTGAATCTAGAGAACTTATCCTAGGTTATCATGTAGTTATAGGTAAATTTATGATGGTTTTTTTATTTTCTTATAATTGAAGGAACGTAGGATGCAAGAGCTTGTTTATGTCTTAGGTTAACATCTTAGTTATAATATAATTTTTATATTTCAAGGATCAATAAAATTTCCTGAGTCCCAAAAAAATCTTCTTCCCAGTTTATTATTTTATTTATTTAAATTTTCATATTTCACATTTTTTATTTTATGTTGATCTTAATTTAATCAAAATCAAGGGTTTTTATTTTGCATAACATTAGAAATAGTAATAAACACTAGTTAGTTCTCTATATGATCAACTATGACTTACCCTACTAAATAATTAGGAGGTAAAGTTAGGTTTATTATTTGGTGCATTATGATAACCTTTACCAAATTTTTGTCATGATTGTCTCATTGTTTTTATTTTTATTTGTTACCTTTATCACCTTATTATCTATTTATGTCTAACAGATCTTCCACACATCAAAAATTACATACATTTGCTACGAAAGATAGAGGCCTTTTCCTTTTTCCCTCTATTCTATTTTCATATTCTCTTGTGACATATGACATGATACGAGATAAAAGGTTAACCTTAAACAAACACTTGTTAAGAGGAAATCCAATCGTGTCCTTTAGCTTTTATGTTTTTCTCTTTTCTAAATTGGATTCAGTTGCTTTCTACTTAATCAATTTTTTTCTTTTATTGATTTTTTTGTAGGTACACAAGTAAGTTCCAATCTCTCTATGAAAAACTTACATGGTTGACTTACTTTAGGTAATATTCTTGTTCCTATTCCTTATCTTATGCCTACATTGCTTTTTGAACATTGAAGATGTTTGGTTTAAGTGTGGAGGAGATGAACTTGCTTGGCTATTTATATACCATACACACTTGATTTTTTATGCCTTTAAAGGTGATGACTTGAATGTTTCATCTTATAATGATCATGATTATTAGTATATTGTTAATTGTAGTATTTTAATTCAATTAATACTTTTATTGGTTATATATTGATCATCTCTTAAATGATTTCCAACCTCAAAATTTTTCATTCTTCTTTTTCTTTTGAGTGCTTTGCATGTATTTAGAGATCCTTTTGTACGATATTAAAGATCTAAGGAAAATTTATATGTTTTTTTAATCCAAATTGAGAATAAGATGTATAATTATATTAAAAAAGTGTGAGCTAGTTTGAATAAAAGAACATATTTTCACTCTACTAGATTTATAAAAATAAAAAGGTTATAGTTATGAGTGATGAAAGTAAACATTTGATAGTGTGATCTGATCAAGTAACTGGAGTTGTTTACAAAAAAATGCTCACATTTATGTCAAAAATTTAGATGATGCCTTAAACAAGTGAAAAAGAAGCATCCTAATTGATTAACCGAAAGACATTCATGACAAAAAGTTTGTTCTCATGTAAAAAGACTAGGTAACCTCTAAAGTAAATGTTCCAAGTTTAACTTGATGTATTTTATTTTATGTCTACCATCCTTGACTCAATATGTATAATAATCTATATAGAATGACTTGGATGCTTAATATTGTACATTAAGGGTTGATTATTACTAATAGTGTTTTACACGTGTTAACAACTTTTTGTTATGATAAAGTTGTGATTTTGGCACTAAATCAAAGCCATTAATGTTTAATTTTTTTATTCAATTAGTTTTCAATTTTTGATCAAGATTGTTTTAAGTGAGTATTTAAATTAAAAACCATAATCCTATCTAATACATTACAAAAGTATCTTAATTTTCCCAATACTAGATGACGATTTAAGTTAACATAAAATGCACCAATTTATATAACTATTTAGCAATTGACGTCACTTGGGACTTAAACAATGGTGTACATAGATATAAACAACACTATTTTATACAATCGTTAACCTTTTGCCTAAATAACACTGCTGCACTTTACTCTAATACGTTGTGTTGCATTCCACTATGAATTGATTTAGCATTTGCCTATCTTACTCATATATATGTATATAAGCTATATACAACAATCCCCATCTTGGGGAATATAGCCCCTATGAAGATCAAACAAGCCTTGGGTTTTCTCATATAAATAGTTTGCATGACTACCGTGGTTAACATTTAGAAACATTGATTAAGTCTAAGCAATATTTGAATTTATGAATAATAACAAACTTTATTAACCTTTCAGTTGCATTTTTTGAAGTGTGCACCTTCTATAGTAATTTCTAACTAGTTATAATCAAACCTTTGATATGATGAAATGTCACAACTATATGCTTGATTTAAGCATAATAAACCTAGTTCTTTACCTAGTAGATATCACTATATCATATTAAACTTTAACTTTACTTTTTTCAATGCACATTTCCTTTACCAAACCATTAAGCAATAGAGCTTCTTTAGTAACCTTAGCTAATATCATGTAATTCAATTTAGTTGTTGACAATGTAACTATAGACTTCACTATTAATTTCCAGTAGATAGTATCTTTCACAAGAGTAAACACATACCCTATAATAGACATCTTGTCATCTAATTACCTTTATAGTTCGAATCCATATACCTAAAAATTGAAGTACCACCAAGCTCACTGCAAAATAGAATACCATGGTCTACGGTATCCCTCAGATATTTGAACATCTACTTGGTTGTTTCCCTATGCAGTCTTTTAAGTTTTTCAATAAGCTTGCTAACCTAACTAATAATAAGAGCCAAATCTATTCTGGTATAAACCGTCTCGTATATCAAGCAACTTTTGGCACTATCATACAAAACTGTAGATATTTCTTCTACCTTGTTATTAATCTTTGGGCATTATTTTAGGGACAATCTGAAATGATTTGCCAAGGATTACTCACAGTTTTAGCATTATTCATACCAAATCTGTCCAAAACATTCTCAATATAACTATGTTAGAAAACCAATGCTTTCTAGAGGTTTTATCCTTATAGATCTCCATTTCAAAGATCTTCTTAACAGGATGCAAATCCTTCATCTTAAATTTTTTTCTTAATAAAGACTTTAACTCAATCATATCGTGCTTATCTTTAGTAATAATTATCATATTATCCACGTACATTAGTAAAAAAATAAAAAAATACAGGCTAGGTTCTCAAAATAAATATAATAATCATACTCACATCATTTATAGATAATTTTGATAATGTTTAAGTCAAATCTCTTTTATTCTCATTCTAAATTGAACTTGAATAGAATAATATAATTTAAAATTTTCATGTTGTGTCAAATTCACATTGAGAAAAGAAATATTTAGTTTCTTTTAGAAATATGAAGTATCATTTATGTGGAGATTGCTTTAAATCATATAGTAGTTTCTTTAATCTATGAACCAAATGTTCCTATCTAGATTAATTAAACCCCTCTAATTTCTCCATTCAGATTTATCCATCCAAATTACAATGAAGAAATGTCGTCTTTATATCCATCTGTTCTAAGTGTATATCCTAACTAGCTAATAATACTAAAAATGCCTTAATGTAAATGTGTATGATTCCCTTTCTTTTTCTAATGTTGCTGATTTTCTTCTTATATATTCATTTGTACACTATAGCTCTTTTTCCTTTCAAGAAGTTTAATTAGCTCTCACATTTGGTTCTTATATAATAACTTGTTATCCCATATCATAGCACCTATTAAACCATCCTTTTCTTGGATACCTATAGCCTCCTGAAAAAAATCGATCTCCATTATTGATAATAAGTGCAAAAGAAATCAAATCCTCAAAAATCTACTTGATTGGGGGGGGGGGGTCTAATGATATGTTTGTGTTTGTTAGTGACTATACTAGGCTGATGTTTTGTAGGTGAACTTAAATTCTTAACCCCTAAACTATAACTTTAGCCTTATCACCATCTGATATATCTCATTCTAGTTCTACTTCTACCAATTTTGAACTAGTACCATTTTCTCCTGTCATTGGACTATCCTCTCCACAAATCTACTACATCATAAATTGATTATTAAATACTGCATCTCTACTAATCACCACCTTTTTTAATGTTGGATCCTAGAACTTTTACCCATTAACTCATTTCACATAACCCAAATAAATACACTTCCTTAGCTTTGAGTCAAGTCTAGGAACATGCACATAAATAGGACAACAATAAATTCTTAAACCAAAATAATCCACATCTGTACATCTGTACCTATCTATACTTCCTCTATAGCTTTCCCATCTAGTGAAATTTATGTATCAATATTGATGAGGTAATATGTCATATTCACTATTTCTGCCAAAAAATATTTTGGAGGCCCTACACTTAACCTTAAACACCTAATGTTTTAACTCATTGATCTATTCATTCTTTTTGAAATGCTATTTTTTTGTGGTGTTTTACATACTTTAAAATGCCTTTGAATGCCATGTCCCTTACAACATTACTAAAACTATGAATTTGTGGGCTCCATATTATCATTTGATATTAAATGCTCAATCTTATTATCTCTCTGGTTCTCTATATATGCTTTCCACTTATTAGACCCTAGATTTTTATTTTAAGAAATGCATCCAAACTTCCTTAAGAAATTTATCAATCAATATAAAAAAATAACAAGATCTACCTAATGATACTTCTTTGGTAGTTCTTATACATAAGATTTCATATAATCTAAAACTCTATTATTTTTATGCTTACCGATCTTGAAAATCATTCTAGATGGTTTTCTAAGCACATAAAACTTATAAAAATCTAACATGTAATTTTTGGAACCATTTAACAAACCTTAATTATGTAAATTCTATCATCCCACATTCACTGAGATGGTCCAATCTCAGATACCACAAAACAATCTTATCATTCGCTAACTCTACAATATTGACTCCACTTATAACTGTACTCCCTATTTGTTTATAGATATTAGTTGTAGTCTTTAGTCCTTTCATTATAGTCAAAGCACCTTTAATTAGTTTAATACTACTACCATCTTTAGATTTATAATTAAGCTAAGGAAATTAAGTTCTTCTTTAATTCTAGTACATTTATAACATAATATAATGTCCTAATGATGCCATCATAGATCTTAAGTTTGATTTATTGAATACCAATGAATATACATGCCTTGTCATAACCCAAGTAAACATAATCAAAATTACCTAACTCATATGAATCAAACTAGTCTTTGTTTTTCTTTATGGGACATGAATATTTCGTGCTAGGATATATAATTCTGTGAATTAATTTAATGATACTGAGAGCATATCATAAATCACTATACTTTAAGTCATCATTCTGTATCACATTAGTAAAATTTCTTGCATCATTGCTCTTCTTTTTATCATTTTAATTCTTTTTGTTTGGATAGTCACATATAAAATGACCAGTCTACTTACAAATGTAACACCATGCATTCTTGTTACTTTTGGATTTTAACCTAAAATTCCTTTTACCCGAGCTGTCCTCCTTTTTCTCCTTCTCTCATGTTCTTGATTACCCTTCATATACAAACCTTTGTATTGAAAACTTTCAGCACTATTTTACTTCCATTGGTTATAAACTAATAACGTAGGGATAATTTCCTCAATGCAAACTATTTTCTTTCCATATGTAAGCATAGTCATCATATGTTCATGTAAGAGAGGCAAGAAACACGATAAAATCATGGCTTGATCTTCATCTTCATTCTTTACCTCTGGCTTTAGTAGACCTGAGACAATTTAATTAAAGACCTTGACATACTTTGCCAAGTTTGATCCTTTCTAAATCTTTAACCCATACAGCTTCTACTTAAGATAGACTTCACCATATACTAACTCCCTAATTTCTTCCACACCTTTTGTTATAGATTTAATGTTCACAATATAATATATAACTTCATCTTCCAAGTATAATCTAATCGTTCATACCACTCGTGCTTGTAGTTCCTCCCATCCCAAATCATCCATAAATCAATTTAAGTTTCTAATGTGCATATGGACGTACCTAAGTTTTAAATGAAAAATAACCAAGAATCATACTAGACAATATTACAACATACAAAGAGGAAAATGTACCATTATTATGCAATCTAGAAATAGTGAATTTAGGTTTCAAACCTTAAATATTACATTATCAATAAAGTTCTAACTTTGTTGTCTACCCTACTAAAGATTATTGAATGGTTGATTAATTAAAAGGAAAAATAAATAAAATAGATGAAGGAAAAT